>JAABKJ010000166.1:0-58020 GCA_011634705.1 Andricus grossulariae
ATTATCTATAATAATATTGACTCTTTTGGTAAAGTTTCAGCACTGGAATGTTTTAATTTTCTATTTTTTAATTGCTTCATTTTTTCCCATGGGAATTAGCTGAATCCTCTATTTTCTGTTATCTTATTATTATTATTATTATGAATTGAAGAAAACATTCACTGGTACATATTCTCGTAGGTAGGCAGTAAAATAACTACCAATTTTCAAACACTGCAATTGTCGTTCGAATTATTTCACACATTTTCAAATGAAGGCAAATTTCACTTGCACATAAAGGTGCTCTGTAAAGTAATTTAATCTTTAAATATGAATTCAAGTTAAGAACAAATATTTCCTTTATTTCAATATTGAAAGACTAGATTTGTCTTTATGTAATAAGTTACTGTGCGAAATGTTACATATGATTAAAATTAATGCAATAAAAGCAAACATTAAAATGTTTAATCTTTTATTTTCAAATACATTTGGAGTGATCCATGTCAAAAACAAAACTCAAATCTTCGATTTTGTTTATTTTTTGTTATTTTTTCAGTTCTTAGGGCATTAAGCGTGAATAGGGGTGCCAAAAGATTTTTCAAAATTTAATATTTGAAACGTTATTAACATTTTATTTTTAAGACATGAATAAGGATATTTTATTGAAATACCAATAGATACGAAGAAACTTGAACATTTTTATTTTTCACAACGTCATGTGACACAACTGTTTAGAATCCTATTTACTACAAAATAAGCAAAAATGAGCAAAATCAATTACATGAATTTTTCCTATGACATGTAACGCCCCATTTCTATTTTATAAGAAGAAGTATATGTTTTTAATATTTTTCAAAAAGAAGGAGAAATATATTAAAGTTTATAATTAAAAAAGAGAATTACTTTTAAAAGGACTAATTTACTAAGTCAAGCGCAAGCGTTGTCGGAAGAGGAGAGTAGTAAAGGCAGAGTCGGGTCAGTACTAAGTGGAACGTATTGAACGCTAAGTAGCAGTGGAATGCCTCGCCTTGAGGTCAGACCAACTGTGCGCTTTACACTCTACAGTTCTTACTCCAGCTCGTAATTTACTTAGAGACAATTGCATTTCTATGTGACGCCACAAAAAGAAATACTGAGGAACCACCACTCTATCTCCCTTAGATTATTCCGTCTTTCTTTATTCCTCCCCTCATTTAATCTCATTAGGAACCATCTCTTGGTATTCTCCAGAGCCACAAGAAATATCTTCTATATTCTTTTTTTCACCAGTATCGCTGCGATGTATTTTTCATTCTATGAAGAAATTTCATTTCTCTTAACGTCAAAATTGATCCAGATCAGGTAATACATTTTTCCTACACGGTAGACAGTTTATCAAAATTAGTCAAAGCAGGCGCCGAGGTCGACAAAATAAGGTTTCGTAGCCTAATACAATGTAATTAATTAGTTCAAATTTCCCCCTCCCTGCTTTTTCTCCCACTAATCTAACTCATCTAGTTCCCATTACGTCCCCTCCTCTCTCTTCTCTGACCACCCATTCCCCACCCTTCTACTATTCCTACTTTCACCTTCTTTACTCCTCATCACTTTCCTTACCTCCCCACCCATACTTCCCATACTTCTGCGACCTGCCCCACTACTCCTCCAAACCATCTCTTCTCATACCCTTGCTTCTTCTCCCTACCTAAACGTTCTACTTTTTCTAGCGATTACTAATTTCCTTTCCTCCTTCTACTTTCCCTGCTTCTTCTTCTTTTCCTCACTTCTTCTCACTTCTTCACCCCTGTACTACTACCTCTCGATTCTCCTCCTTCCCCTACTTCCCCTTCTTTCCCCTCCCTTGCAGTACTTTCCCTCACTTACTATACCTCCTTCTACATCCCCTTACTTCCCCCAAATTCCCTTGTTTCCTTCACTTTTCCCTCCATCCCATAACTACCCAGGAAAAAATAACGATGGACGGACGGACACCCGAGCGAAACTATAAGGGTTTCTGCACAAAAGCGTAAAAAGGATTAATCATTATTATTGTTTCTCCTATTTTATATATCTGACTTGAAAATATACTTCAATTAAAGACAAACCCTTAGTGAATAATTCAACTATATTAAAATTTCCAGAATGAATAAAATGTACGATCCATCTTCACGATCCTAGAAGATAACAGTCAGTCCTTTGAAATATCCTAAAATCCTGCGTAATTCTTTGAAGATTCTTAAGAATTTTGAAATCTCATTGAATTTCTTGGATTCTTCTAAGATATCCTAAACTTTTTCAAATCCTTTTAAATCATTTGAAATTTCCAAAACCTTTTCAAGCTTGCGAAATCCCCATAGTAACATGAATCTAGTAAAATTAAAATAAAAAAAACATTTTGAAATTTGCGATTATCCTTTAAAACGTCCTTAAAAAATAATTAAGTCTTTGAAATTCACTAAAATCCCGTAAGATCTCATAAAATACATGATAAGGACTCTTGAAATCCCCGCAAACCGTTCAAAATGCCCTATAACCTCGAAAATTCCTTGAAATCTTGAAAATCATTCAGAATTCACTAAAATCTATTCAAAGTTTCTAAATACTGTTGAAATCTTCTGTAATCTCTAAGAAAACTCTCCAATTTCTGTAATCCCTTAAAATCAATAGAATTTCAGGATAATCTTATGGAAAATTTCAATTTCATTTGAAATCCTATGAGTCATTCAAATATTGTAAGATGCCTTGAAATCTCTTCAAATTATGTAAATACCATGAAAATTCTCTGATATCTTCAAATTTTTTTAAATATAGCGAAATCGTTCGAATATCTTTAATCCTACAAAATTCTTTGTCATGAAAATCCTCAGAATATTTTAAAATAGACTATATTGTTTAAAATCCTGCAAATATGGTGAAATCTCTAGAAATATTGTGAAATCCCGTACAACAACTTGAAACCTTCAATATATTTTTAAATTTCTTCAAAAAACTGTTTAATCTTTTGAATCCTATGAAAGTCCATAAAATCCCATGCAATGTATAGAATTACCTTAAATTTTATTTCATTTTACTAACTCTTTAAAGTTTCCTATAAATTGATTGAAATTTTCTACAATATCTTCGAATGTTGAAAAATTCTTGGAATCTTGTTAAATACCTCATGATATTTCAAATCCTTTGAAAACCATTGCAAATTTTGAAAGTCCTTGGAGATTGTATACATTCTCGTATACCTGATAAAATCCCTATAAGTTCCTCGTAATATTTTGAAATCTCGTAAATAATCTTGAAATTCGTAAAATCTCTTAAAATGTCTTCCAAAATTTTGAAAAACTTGAAATCCTCGAAAGTTAGATGAAATTTTCTTGAAATCTTTGAAATAATTCGAAAATCCTCTGGAATCTTTCAGAATACACTAAAAGTTTTGGAATCCTATAAAATACATTAAAATCTCTGAAATCAGTCCTTTGAAATATCTTAAAATCTTCAAAATATTGATTTATTTTCAAATTAAGATTTTTGAGTTGACAGATGTTATTTTGCAAGAGCCAGCTAAGAAGTCAGCAAATATGTTTAATGGAAAAGTAAAAAAGTGCTAAAATTTGTCAATAGTGACGTAAGTCGAAGGCTTGATGTTAACTTGTAGCTGTAAAATAACTTTGGTAAGAAATCTGGATGATTTTCATCAAATGATCACTTGATCAATCACTTTGCAGGATGTGATTACCTTAATTTTCAAAATTAAAGAAAAGGATTGCACAAAGTTGTTATAGCTGATTAACAAAAACAGAAGTCTTCCTCAAACACTCATCTCCTGAAATAAAGTGACTTTTTAAATCTTTTGTTAAATAGCTATTTGAATTAAAATTTAGTCGAGCTCTTCGGAAGTATATTCAGAGAATTAACTAAATGGCGTTGGAAATTTTGTGGAGGAAATGAAATCCAAAAGTTCATTTACGAACTGGATTTGCGCTCTCGTGCGATACCTGGGCTTGGGTATGCAGACTGGTCGTGTTTCGCGGTGCCCAGTTAGAATATTTCAAGTTGGTAACATCAGAGAACTGGAGGATTTAACTCTCGAGCAGGCTGGACGCGAGCCTGCTGGCCACGGTTAGTTGTAGTGGTAAAAGGGGTTTGTCGGGATGCAGGGTGGCACAGAAAGAGAGAAACGGGACAACCTGGACAAAAACTGGGTGTCGCAACAGAGTGCTCAACTTGGACAAAGGAACGCCATAGCGCACCACTAGACAAAAGGTTAATCTTCGTTTTTTTTTTGGTAAAGTTTAACTCCCTTTTCGTACTTCAGATCCCGGATTATACCCCTCCCCACAAAAAAGTACATTTTCTGGCCTGTTCCTATCTGTTGCTACCCTTCCATCATTCCGCATTGCTGGGTTTAAATCAGAGCAGTGAAACACAACTGAAAAGGGGAAACGAAGATTTTATTTTCCAATCTCCGATCTTATCGATGGCCACTTCTTGCTTCAATGGAATTTTATTTTTATATACTCTTATGTAACGGATGGCGAGATTTGACTGGAAGAACGATTCTTTTTATTTTGAGGAAGGGTACAATTTAAAATTGATAATATTAGATATTTGAAGTATTGATCCTAGGAAGAAATTTGTTGTTTGCGGCACATTTTCCAACCCTAAGAGATCTCAGAATTTTCCTAATTTTCAATTTTTTCGTACTTTGACTACTTCATGCAATATTGAATCCAATTCGAGTAAGTCTATATGAAAAATCAGGCTTATGTTTCCCGTACAAAAAATCAGATTTGAGTTTCTGCGTATATGGAGTAACTAATCTCATTTTCATTTATTTTCCTTATAGTATAAAGTGGAATTTCAAAATATTTTGTTAAATGATGCAGAATGACCTGCTTGTTTATTTGATTGCAAAATGTAAAAATTGATAACAATAGACTTGATTTCATATACAGAGGAACCCAAACCTCATCCATTATACGAAGTAACCATAACCTGATTCTTCATACGCACTTACCTGAACTTGATTCTATATTGCATCGATCAGTAAAATTTGACCTTTTGTCAAGGTTAACAAATGTTTTTTATTTTAAACAACATTTTCCCCTTATTTTTAATCCAACTGTAAAATCTGTTTAATTCATTTAGAAATATGAAAATAAAGGTTGTAGTAGATACAAGATTTACAATATTCACAGTCAGATTTGTCATCGGGTAGTATGAAATAACGCATTATTGAATTAGATTGTTTCATTTTGTTTTTCAACATTTTCACTACTCTAATTTTAAATTGTACAACTATATAATATGTTTGAATGATTCGTTTCTGAATTTTTGAATTTTAAAGCTTTGAATTGTATAGTGGCGAATGTTCAGTTATGAAACTTTCCTTTTGGATCGTACTTCTTAATTTTAAATTTGAAAAATTAAAATTGGATCTATTAATTATGAGAGGTGATGATTTTCAATTTTAATTTTTAAATTAGTTTTTAAAGCTTATGAGTTTCAAATTTTCTAATTCTAAAAGGCCAAAAGGCCGAAAATATATCTAATTCTAAAAAATCGATTTAAAACATGGCGAAATTATGATTGCTGCCAATTTTTAATACTAAAATATTGAACCATCATATCTGAAAATTTACAATTTTGAATGACGATTTCTACAGTTTTAATTTGTATAATTTCGAACGTACATTATTTTCAATGTTACCTCATTGAGTTTTTTATTATTTTGTACTTCAATTAAAAATATTTTAATTTTCCAGACTTAAATTTATTGCGCAATTTTCAAATGTAAATAATTTCGAAGTCTTTGAAGTTTAACTTGTAAGCCTTTTAAATCTTTAATTAATAACTTGTGCAATTTTATACGTCTGAATTTAGGGTTATTTTATTCTAAAAATCAGTTTTTCAAATCTATTATGGTTGAACTCTTGTTTTTACAATGAATCACTTCAGAAAAAAAAAAAAAAACTTTATTTGGGTTTGAAAAAAAAAAAAACTTCTTTTCATTTTACCTAAAATCCTTCATTTCTTCAAACAGTTTTGTATGCTTCTTTCTTTTTCTATAAATTAGGCTTTAACGCTATATAAAAAAGAGTTTGAAGAAATATATTTCCTAGATCATTAAAATTGTGTGGTCAATTCAAACATAAGTTAAAGGTTCCTGGGTATAAGGTCGTAAGTGTCAAACCCCAAAAGTTTCAGGAGGCACAAAAACTGTCTTACGTAACCGCATTTAATTAAAAAAAAAAAACAGAATTTGCTTCTGAGCAAAATTTAAAATACAGATTGGACAAAAATAATTTATGAGTTTAATGCAAAATACTTAATTGTTCTTTCCTGTTGTTCTGTTGTCAGGTCTAAATAAAACTGAAACATAATCTTCTACAGATACATGTGTTAGATCAAAACAATTAGTTTGAGCCAATAAAGCTCATTTTCGAAATTTTTCACCTTATGCCCCAAGACCCTTCGAGTAATTAATCTATTTATTGAAATAAATATAAAATTGTTTCTGAATCAATTGATTTTGAGTAGATAAGGGACTTCGTAACTTTTAGTTTGCTAGGATCCATTGACAGCATATTCAGTTTCATTGTGTTGCGGTGTTAGTTGCTAAATGGACTCATTTGTGAGGGGATTTTAACAGTAGCATACGTGTAACGAGTGTAGGAGTACAGTGATCGTCAAAGCCGGAGTACAGGTCGTTCGGAATCCTCGGAAGCGAGGCGAGGGTGGCATCAGCGAGTTAGCCTACTGGTAATAATAATAATCGGTAACGAGAGAGCCCGGTAGCGGTTACGAGTGCCAGCCAAATAACTTATCATATGCAGTGGTTGCATAATGCTCATTGCACCATGCAAATTCCGGCCACAATGCACTGCTCGAGAACTAAAGTCGCTCGCTCACATCAGGCTTAACACATTAACATACATAAGGCGCTTGGGTACCGTACATTATAAAGTCTAATAAGTACAATGTACTTGTGGCACACACCGCACGGAGGTCACCTTAACACAAAACAGAAAACAACCGCGATTCTAAACTAATTGCTGACAACCGTAACTTTATTCCACATTAGAAAACTACACCTTAAGCAAATGTCATTAAGCATATTATCTCTTCACAGGTATTTTCGCCGTGTCAGAAATCGTGGGCCTGAGACCAAAATTACCCAATGTGCCACATTACTCCATGTGCCACAGTTGCCCATGTGGCACATTACCCCAAGTACTACACTTTCACCATGTGTCACATTATTACCCCAGATTGAGCTGCATTATTAACTTACACCCTACTTCTGCATACGTGTCTCTCTACCCACAATACCAACCAACCCACAATACCTTCAGGGCGCCCTATCATCACTGACCATTTGCACCATAGGTACAGCTGTCACATTGCCTTGACACAGCTGCCTACCCCTAATATAGCTTTTTGCCCCAACCTTCAACCTTAACCTCAACCATACCGACTTTCCTTTCCCACATTTAGAGCCTCGACCGTCTGTCTTTACACGTTCCCCCTCTTCATTTATTTTAAAATTGTAATTATGTTAAAGGTATGAAGAACATGTATAGGCGACTATGAAACTGAACCTATCGGAATGGAAACCAAGTGATAAGAAACATTATTGACGGGTTGGGGCACGAAAGGTGCAGGGGGAATTGAGATAACACATTTTTTTTATCCAATTCCTCCTCAGATACAACCTTTTCTCTTTCACCCACCTACATACCACATTTTTTATTTCACTCTAGAGATACCAGTTTTTACCATCTACTTTCCAGATGGAAACTTTTTTCTTGAACATCCACATGAAAACCTTTTTTCCTCTACTCACACCTTGGTCCTGATTTCCTTTCCCAATATTCCCCTTTTCCTGATCTTACCAGATAAAATGGGAGAATGAATATGATCGGTCAAGAGAAGAGTCGTGATGTGGTCCACACATCTTTACAATGTAGCTCTGCCAAGAATTTAAGTTTAGTAATTTTTAACTTTCTGTGTTAAGACTGCCGTATCAGGCATTGTCCCATGCTCACCATATCCCTATAACCTTCATACCTCATACCCCTAAAATAAAATTATTTGTCGTCAATATATGACAACAACAAAATTGATCAAATTGAAGAAGAGGTTGAAGTAAGAGGATCAGTCCTAGATAATAAAAGTACATATTGAAATCCATAATTTGCTGGAAAAACTTACCAAAACAAATTTAAAAGAGGAAAAAGACCGATTTCAAACGAGACTCTACCTCAGAATGATACTCGCATTCAGGAATTGATTTTGCAATAACTGCCGGATGAACGCGAGTGAATGTCTCCCATGCTCGCTTTTACGTTCAGCATATTATTTTCCTTTTGGAACGCAAGTTTGGTTAGCACAGCTATGTCACATGAATGGTTGAAAATTGCCAAAAATAACCGGAAACGGTTGAACCAGGAGTAGTGCAGTATTACGAGCGATTCCAGCAACTCTTTGCGATTTGTCGGTATATTGACTGGCGATACGATCTAGGAATAAATTCCCTCCCTAGGAC
Organism: Andricus grossulariae; assembly: GCA_011634705.1. Lineage (NCBI taxonomy): Eukaryota > Metazoa > Arthropoda > Insecta > Hymenoptera > Cynipidae > Andricus > Andricus grossulariae. The sequence continues at coordinate 8,498 of JAABKJ010000166.1, forward strand.
CAGTTGCGAAGTTTTTAAATAATTATAGGGCTACCGTGAAGGGCCCCGCCAGCTACTCGGATAACGTTGGGGTTGCACCATACTCGAGCTGCACTCCAACCCACTATTAATGGGAAAAGTTCGCTTTTATCTTTTAAACGTCCGACAACAGTACTAATTTCTAACTTCCAAAGTTACTTTTAACGTTCTCTCCATTGCTTTACCACCATCGTTTCTCAAGTCCCACCAATTGTCAAAGGTGCTTAATATTTACTTTTTTGAATCTATGCAAAATTTTTAAAAATTGCATATATAATAGCAATAATTTCGGATAAGAGGTTCAGTTTATCTTCACGTTCAAACTAAGTAGGGAAATGTCATATTTTGTGACTATCAACAACAGGTAAAGTATTATATATATATTTTTTCATTCTATTTATTTTTTTATATAATATTTCATTATTATATATAGGCTGGTTGTAGGTCAGGAAAAACCTAGAAATCAGAAAAAAAATCAGCGATTTCCTTTTAATTTAATTTTAATTTAAATTTAATTCCGCTCATACATTAATATATATATATGTTATATTATTATATAATTATATACTATTATTATTATCCGGGAAAAATAAGAAAATTTTGAACATGAATTTTCGCAGCCACGCTGATATAGTATTCTTGTCAGTAATATCACCCTTTCTTGAAAATTCGTCTTTTCGATTAAAAAATTCATGTGTTTTGTAAAAATTGTATGCTTTTTGGATAAGAATGCAACTGTTTGGTTGAAAATTAATCTGCTTTGATTGAAAATTCAAATAATTTAATAAAAATTCTCCTTTTTTGTAGAAGAAAACTATTTTTTTATTTAACATTTAAATCTGTTTTGGTTGAAATACTTGGTATTACATTCTTGAAAATTGAACTAATTGGTTGAAATCTGTACCACATTGTTGAATAATAAGTTTTTTATTGAAGATTCCTAATTTCAGTTGAAAGTTCATCTATTTAGTTGAAAGTTCAATTATTTTGTTGAAAATTGATCTTTTTTAATTGAAACCTCAACTACTAGGATAAAAGTTGAACTTTTTTGTTAAAAATGTATTTTTGTTGTTGTTAAAGGTTCATCTCTTAGGTTTGAAAATTAACTATTTTGTTGAAAAATCGTTTTATTTTTGATTAAAATTAATGTTTCAAATGAAAATGTAGTTTTCCATCTTTGGTTTAAAAATTGATTTTATATAGTTGAGAATTCACATTTTCGGGATAAAAATTCATCTGCTTCACAAAAAAATTATCTTTTTGCTCGAAAGTTGAACAATTCAGATTCTTTTTGGGCTAAAATTTCATCATTTTAGTTGAAAAATCATCTGCTTGGTCGAAAATCGAACTATTTTATTGAAAATTCATTTGCCTTTATAAAAAATTATTTTTTCGTCACTGAAAATGTACTCTTTCATTTTCTTTCAAAAATTCATCTTTTATTTGTTGAAAATTTAATCATTTTGCTAAAAATTCGTTTCTTTTTGTGAGAAATTCAAATTTTCGGACTGAAAATTAAACTGCTTCACAAAAAATTTGTTTTTTGGCTTGAAAGATCAATAACTTGGATGATTTTTTTTTTATTTCTCGGCCCAATAATCTTCGTTAGTTGAAAATTTGTCTTTTTGGGTAAAAAGTTCATGATTTTAGTCAAAAAGCCATCTGCTTGGTTAAAAATTTAACTATTTTTTTTTTAATTCATGTGTTTTGTTGAAGTTAACTTTTTTAAATAAAAATTTGGAACATTTGGTTGAAAATTCATCTTTCTACGTCGGAAATTCAAATATTTTGTTCAAAATTTAATTATTCTGTAAAAAAGACATCATTTTTGGTCCAAAATTTAACAGTTTGGTTGAAAATTTGTCTATTTGGACAGAAAATTCATCCTTTTGAATTGAAAATTCATCTTTCTTGTTAAAAGTTCAGCTTATAGTATTATTTTGTTAAAAATGTAACTATTTTGTGAAAAGTAATGTTTCTGAGCCGGAAATTTCATTCTTTTGTTGAAAATTAATTTCTTTGGATGAGGAATTCTTTTTTTTATGAAAATAAATCAATAAATTATCAATTTTTTAATTTAAAATCTGAAATTGTATTATTACGTTTATGAAAGATTCTATGTTAAGAATGGTTGCGGCCGCCTTGTTATGCACTTAGGTAAAAGAAGTATTGGGGTGATTATTGGAGAACAGTATCAAAATGAATTTCAGAATAAATGGAAAAAATACTACTTTAATGAGTATTGGCAAACTTTTGGCCTTTTTTTACACTCACTACCAATACTTCTTTGAAAATGCACGAGGAAGTGCAGCCTACCCTTTAAGCTTGAACATGGTTTATCATGAAAGGTCATTTTCTGATAGTTATCTTAATGAATGTCAATGATGAAAGTTAATTAATTAGCAACCGATTACGATTATTTGTGTAAAGAGAGAAAATAGTCATCCCCAGTAAAGTAGGTTCCAAATTTTAATCTCCGCACGGCCTTTCATTTTCAAGTATTTTAGCTCACGCTTTCTACTGGAGGTTAAGACCTAACGGTCGGTTAAACTTAACTGACGGATTAAACGTAGTACGGTCCGATATACGCCCGGAAAGGGATAGTAAGAAGAGCCCCTTGCAACGTGATTAAACGGATTTTACGTCAGTTTTAAAATAGGCCATAACCCTGCCTTAGAGCTTACACCCCGCTTCCAGTTTGTATTCCCATCGTGAAACCATTAAATTCGCTATAGCTAACAAAGCCTCCTAACACAACTACACAACTTTCAAATTTAACTTTCTTCCAAAACGTTCTACACGTTCCTTATTGTTCCCAGGTTTGTCGACAAACGACTTTTTACGAAAAACCCAACTCCAATTAAGTTCCTGTGCACAATTTAATTAAGGAATGTATTCTGTGACAAAGGAGCTCATATAAACTGTTTTAATTGCATTTTAGTAAGAAAGGTACTTCCTGTTGGTTTCTTGTTAGATTTCAACAAAATAGTTATAAGAATTACCGCTTTTATAATATTATGTAAATTAGGGTGGTTCACAAAAAAACTTGATTTCATTTCTATTCTGCCGTATCACGACAATCCGTCCGATTTATAATACTTTTTTCAAAGGTTGCTATCATCAAAATTGAGATTTTCGTAGTTTTCCGTTTTGTTACAATATACATATTAGTTCAAGGGAAATTTTTTACCAATAAAAATTGTACCCCGATTAAAAAAAACCATTATTTGATGCCAGTAAGAGGCATAAAAGAACCATTTATTAGGAAAATACAAATATAAGAGCATTATTGTACCCCCTAAACATTTTTTGTATGGATTTCCAAAATTGGGGGACCTTTCTCATACAAAAAAAAACACAATATATTATTGATATAAGATCAAAAATTGTAAATCTGGGTACCAGAAAAATATTCGCTAAAATGAGCTTCTGTATCCCTTATATTTTAAAAAGTGACAAACTCAATGCGGACTCTATGACAGAATGTGACGGGCTTTCGCTCGTCACGCTATGGGTCGTGCACGAAACAAAGTATGCGATATTTAATTAAATTTCATATTTACAAAAAACTAGCAACGGCCCGGGTGCAAACGGATAACGTGACCGGGTTTAGGTGGATTATAAAATTGCACACAGGTGACTCCTGTAATCTGCAGTAATTCGAGCAATGGAAACGAAAAAAAGGAGCCCTTAATCGCTGAACCTGCACACTTCTTTTGGCGTCGTCGCTTCCCGTCACGCCATGTCACATTAAATGTGCGCGCGATAAACCCCCTGTTTTTAAATCGCTGTAAACGAAGACTACGTGTCTTTCATCACCTTCTTCTGTAGCAATTTATTTTTTTTTCACATTTCAATAAGAAGGTTTTTCTTTTATATTATTAAGAAAAATGTATTTTACTTTGATTTAATATCTTATCTATGAGGGGATGGGGTAAGTAGACAACAAATTTCTAATATCAGATATTTTATTCAAAATTCAACAATTTTGTAAAAAAATCATTCCTGTTCGTGAAAATTGAACGTTTTTGTCAAAAAGTCGCCTTTTTGGCTTGTAAATTCAACGATTCAGTTGAAATTTTTTTCTATCAAGATCAAAATTTTAATTTTTTTAACATTCGTCTTTTTGGTTTGAAATCTCCTTTTTTTTGTAGAAATTTCATATTTTTTAGATAAAAATTCAACTATCTGCTTGAAAATCAATCTGGTTTGGTTGAAAATAAATTGAAAATAAAACTTTTGCAGAAAATTTTTATTTTTGGCTTAAAAATTCACCAATCTTGTAGCAAATTAAACTATTTTGTCGAATATTGAACTAATTTCTTGAAAATTCATTTTTTTAGTTGACGATTAATAATTTTAGTTGAACATTCATTTCTTTGGTAGAAAATTCAACTATTTTGTTGATAATTCGTTTTGCTTTTGGTTAAAAATTAATTATTCAAATGAAAATTTAACTATTTTATTTGTAGATTAAAGGTTATCATTTTCGGTGAAAAATGCATGTATCAATGTAACTGTTGGATTGAAAATTAATCTGTTTTAGTTGATGACTTAAGTGTTTTGTTGAAAACTTGCTTATATTTTGATAAATTCAACTGTTTTTTTTTATTCTGAATTAAAATCTTTTTTGACTGAAACATCAACTGTTACATTTTTTGTTGAAAATTCATCTTTTTATGTCAAAAATTATTGTTTCAACAAAAAATTTAATTATTTGTCTAAAAATTTAACTGTTTGGTCGAAATTTAATTTTTTAGTTGAAAATTCAACTGTTCTATAGAAGGCTCATCTTCTTAGCTTTGACATGTAACATTTTGGATTATTTTTTTTTCTTTATTGAATTAAAAATATTTGTCAGTTGAAACTTCCATTCTTGTTGAAAATTCGTTACTTTGATTTAAAAATTCATCTTTTTCGGTAGATATTTAATTTTTTTGTGTTGAAAATGCAACTTTCTGGTTATCATCTTTTCCAATGGAAATTTCATTTTTTTTTAAACTGAAATTTCAACTTTTTTGGTATCAAGTTTTTCCTTCGGGTTAAAAATTAATTTGTTTGTCAAAAAGGAATTTTGTTCCTGTTGCAAATGGAACTGTTTTATAGAAAATTCCTTTTTTGAATTAAAAATTTTTTAAATGAGAATTTACCTATTCTAGGTTTGGTTAAAGTTGATCTTTACAGGTATAAAAATGCAGCTGTTCTGTAGAAAGCTCATATTTTTGGCTTTATATCTCAACATGTTGAATGATTTTTTTTACTGTATTGACTTAAAAATCCTTCTTGTTTAAAATTTCAACTCTTGTTGAAAATTTGTAATTTTTATTTAAAAATTCGTTTTCCCTTTTTGTAAAAATTTCATTCTTTTTTTTTGTTAAAAATGCAACTGTCTGGTTAAAAATTAATTTTGTTTGTTTCAGGATTCACCTATTTTGTTAAAAATTCATCCTTTTTGGTTCAGTTTAAATGTTTTTTATTTGAAATGAAAATCTTTTCCTAATTAAAATATCAACTATTACATTTTTCTGAGGATTCATCTTTGTTCGTTGGAAATGCAAATACTTGGTTAAAAGGTGAACTACTTTGCCACTTCATAAGGAATAGTAGATTACAGTACGGTAATAGGTACGTGGCTTAAAATTTCAGAAACAGCTTTACGTACTTTATGCAAAGCTCCTTATCTTAAAAAGATCTACCAATTTTGTGTAGCCTATTTTTTATTTTAATCGCTGAAAAGGTTATCAAAAATAAATATAAATGTTCTCATCTAAACTATGCAATATACGTTAAATTATTGTAAACACCAGAGAAACGAGCCGCGCGCGTAGCGCAAGATGAGAATGTTCTCGCACGATGGCTAAATTTTGTATTCCTTATTTCTAATTATCCCTTTTTTTCTCTCCCACGTCATTTTCTTTTCTTGTTTCGTTTCTGTTCCTGGTCGATCTGCCATCCATGAAAAAAAAACATGCCAGCTGTCCTACGGTATTAAAGTCGTATATTTATACACGTAGCGCAACCGACATACTTTATGCTTCGTTTAACCGTCACATAAAGCGTAAGTTAATGCACAGCAGAGTCCAGAATACAATAGATGCAACTTTACGTGATACTTCGAACAGGCGTGAAAAAAACTGCGAGTCTTCACATAACACTTTATCCATTTTAAAGCTTGGTGTCGCTCTTGAGAAGCGATATTTCATTTTTTAAGTAAATGTTGGCCTAAGATCCCCAAGGTGGCGAAGAGATACGCACTTTCTCATAAGCGCTGTGACTTCATTCTGCTGGAAACGAAACATGCGCGCGATTATTTTTTATTTCCTCAGACATAACAATATAAAACTAACATAAGGCATGTATGAATTTTTTAATAATTTATTGAATAATTAAAGAGTTTTCTATGATTTTTCTGATAACAAAGGATTTTTTGTCGATTCTATTAAAAAAATTCCAAATTTAAGATTTACAACAACTTCAAGCAATGAAAAGTGAATAAGGTTTTTAACAACAATGATTTGCTAGATTTTAGACACATCGTTAAACCATTTTTTTAGTGGGATAGAGTTACTTTATTATTGCGGCTGGATACTCTGTTAGAGGGATTATTGCAGGCAAAAGGTGACTTTTATTTCTACTCATACGAGGCTTGCTTTTGTTGCAGGCTTTTTTTATGAGGAAATCGTGGTTATAATGGATTTGCCTTGATTCGTTTCTCGCTTTTACTAGGTTTTGTTTAATTGTTGAGAAGGGGTTGCAAGTTGATTGCTTGAAAAACGACATTTTGCGATGAATTTCAGTCAGTGTTTTAGTTTCTTAATTTTAATTTAATTTGGTAATTCGCCTTCAGTACGAGGCGTCGGCGAGAGCTGAAAACCTCCTCTCCTAAATCACTCAATTCAACACGCATACCGCATAAAAAGCTATTATGATTTATTTAATTTAAACAAATTCACAAAAAATGCTCCACTTTCTTTTTGAAAGAGTAAAGACAAATTCTAATAAAGTCGAAGGAAGGATCCGGATTATTGAACCTTGTAAATTAGGAAAACGATGGATGAAGTTCGCGAGCTTGAAGAGGGATCTCTCTTGTCGTAAATTCCACTTTAGGCCAGAATTAAGAGGGGATTTGTAACGTCGGAAACAGGAGATGAAACCATGTGGAGTATAGCAAAGGGTGAAACTGTATTAGATACGCATAACCGCTTCGCGAACTCGCAGTGGAAATTCGATCATGTTAGCGATAAGTGGTGTACGGTACAGTGTGAATAGATAGCGTACTACCGTACAAGTCCGCATTGGATACGCGCATTCATTACGCTGCAATATCAGTAATTCGATAGCTAACTTCAATAATAATTTCGCAATTTCATCAGCTTTCAGCAACCTTACTCTGATCTGTTATAAGCATATGCTATCTCTAATTACTTTCCATTCATATAATATCTACATCACAGTCAATTATACAATATTTTACACGTTTTGTATCACTGCAGCAAATGGATTATACCGTTTATGGTCTTGGATTCTAAATTTTGCGTTAGCATTCTATACATATTGAGATGTAAAGTCTAGCTGGTGGATTTCACGCTTGACTCTCACAAATCAGAAAATATACAATGCTAAAGATTTCACTTCAAACAATTGTTTTCAAGGTTACTGCGGTTTTTCTATCTTGGACACTTTTTTTATTGATTATTGTTTTGAAATTGGCCGCGGCTACGGGTACAGAAATTTCAATGCAAACAGCCGGATTTATTTTCAGTGCGAATAGAGCTGGAAAAGGGGCTATTTGTTCCGTAATTTCGGTTCAAATAGAACAGTTATAGAACATTATAAATTAAAAAACATTAGTTCAATCAAGAATTTTTTGAATATATGCAAAAAAATTATTTTTTGATTAAGCCAAATGTACACTTTTTTGTAAATAGTTAAATATATCGAATCTGAGATTTTTTTAATTTTGAAACAAGGAAAGTTTCTATTATTTCGCTGCCATGCAAACAAAAATTCCCGTGCTGTTTGAAGCGTTGAAAAATCAGAAACAATCATTACATCAGATGAACATATTTTTGATATTATTTATTATTTATTTATTATTAGAATAATTTTTCAGTTTTTCAGATTCAAAAATTCGGTAATATTGAAAACTGTCGGGAATGTTTCAATTCGGAAATTCTTAATTGTAGTCAATTTTATCATTTTGGGGATTTTCTATTTCCGATATTTTATTTTTTAGAAATTTTCCATTGTCCGAAATTTTATTTTTCGGGATACTTCAGTCATCTGGATAATAACCGATTTCAATTGTTTTTTTCATATTCCAAACAACCTATTTTTGTCTGGGTCTAAGCATTTTAATTAATTTCAGTATTTTCAGTATCGCAATACCAAAAATCTATAAAATCAATTATAAAACCAATATAATCATTTAAGAAATTCTTTTTGAACTACAAAAATATTTTTTAAACATATTTTAATGAACTGAAGGAAAAATATTGAATTACATAGTAAAAAAGACATTTTAAGCAAAAACTAAACAAAAAAAATATTTGAATATTTTTACTTGTATTCTCGAAAAAATGTATGTACAGCACATAGGTTTCATCATTTTTTCTCTAACAGATCAATTTGATGTATAAAATGAATAAGTATAAAGAAAACCAGGATAGGCATTTTTTCCAAATCGAGTTTTAAAAAAAAATCTGAATTTTTGGTCTAAAATAATGAAAAATAATCATGAAGAAGCTATAAAAAAGACTGCTTAATTTCACATTTTTTATATTAATATCCTGTAAAGTTTTATTCACAAAAAAGCTTTGAAAAAAGTTAATGAATTTTGCAAACCTTTGATCTGATTTTTTTAAAAGACTAAGGGCTGTAAATTTTTTTATTATTCTCCGTGGAATAATGAAACACACTTTTTTTAAATTAACAAGACCACTTCAAAGGAAAATTCAGAATACGTTTTAAAATATACACTTTCCAAATTATCCAATTTCAAATTTGAATTTAAACTCATTTATGGTTAAAATGTTTATTTCAGAAGGCTTTTTGATTGGATGATTTAAAGTTTCAAAATTAAAAAAAAATTATTCTAAAATTTTTAAATCATACCTCACAAGTTTCAAAGTAGGGATTTTGATTTCAATTGCAAATGTAGAAATTACAACAAATTGGAATGTTTCAAAATTTAAAACATGAACTTATCAATAATTGTTCGGAATTGTCCTTTTTGTTTGACTTATATACTTGTTTTAAAACACCAGTTGTTGATCGACAATGCCTACGTAATCTAAAATTGTTAAAAAATTATGAGCCACTAACACAACCTACATTTTAACCAAATTTAGATTTTCTTTGAAACGTTATGATTTTATATTAAAATTCTTTTTTTAAAAACTAATTACACAGCCACACAAAAAAAAATCTTTTTCGGGGTCTGCAGGTCAGACGATGTTTGCTATATGTTTTTTAGATCGCTGAATCCGAATCTAAAGTTCAAAAAACCGCAGCACGTCAGGGTTTTGACATAGCCTCAAAAAACCGTATGAAAAATCTTTTTTCGGGTCTGGAGATCAGACCATGTTTACTATATGTTTTTGGGGTCGCTGAATCCAAATCCGAGGTCCAAAAAACCCAGCATGTCAGGGTTCTGACATAACCGCAAAAACCCTCATAAGAATTTTTTTTCCTAGTCCGGGGGTCAGACTATGTTTATTTCATGTTTTGGGGTCGCTGAAGCCCAATCCCAGGCCCAACAAATCCCAGCAAGTCAGAGTTTTGAAATAACCTCAAAAAATCTCAATAAAAGTCTTCTGCCGGTTCTGGAGGTCAGACCATGTTCATTGTATGTTTTTGGGGTCGATAAATCCGAATCCGTCACATGCTGGGGCTTTTTGGACCTCGGATTCGGATTCAGTGACCTTAAAAACATAAAGTCAAGATGGTCTGACCTCCAGACCCAGAAAAAGATTTTTTTGTGTGTGGCTGTGTTATCAACGAAAAGCACTAACCTATAACATGTATATTATTTTTGATGATTCACTAGATGATTAGAAACTTTTAATATATCCACGTAATGATATTAAAAATCACAAATATATCTCAATTTGTTTAAAGTTTTCTATGATTTTCATTATGAGTGATTGTCTAGGTGTGCCTTCAAGTTCAAATTTACTTATTATTTAAGTGATTTAATGAAATTGACAAATTAAGGCCCAAATTATTATTGAAACAGATTGAAAAAAAACCTGAGCATAAATAATAAAAAAATGGTTGAAGTAATAATTTTTTTAAGTGTATTTTTTAGCATATTTGTGTTTTTTTTACGCTTTAGGTAAAAGTGATAATTATGATTAAATTTTTATTTTAATGACACATTCCAGCCAATCAGGCTATTAACAAAAATGATTGTTAGATTTTCAAAACATGTCCTTACAGCACTTATATTAAATATGAAAAATACCAAAATTAAACCGTTCGCAAGGAAATGAATTCAAAGTTGTTATTTTGAAACAAAGAAAAATATTCGCTTTTAACATTTTATTTACGTAGAATTTACTTGGGCTATAATACCTGTCATTCTGAGTCAGAAGTAATATTGTAAACCAGAAGGTGCATTTCTTGAAGAGTAAAACAATCGCAAGAGAATGTTTTCCCGCAAAAATGTCTTTCGTAAAATTAGCCGCACATTTTTCTTGCACCCGAATATTTCATGGGAGGTATTCGCGTAGAAAATAAGGAAGGTTCTTGTGAGGTAGGAGGAAGAAGCTCTTGAGAAGGTTGGTTAAGGTAGAAGGCACTCGTATATATCTACCAGCCAGGAATAAAATTATTCGCCTGGAAGGATATTATCGATATTCCAGAGCAGCGAAGAAGGCAGGGTAGGAACATTCTGATTTCCAAAAGAGAGAGAAGCGAACGCAAAATATTCAAATTAACCAATATCGTCCATCTGTTTCCCTTCATTTTTCTATTTAGCTCAAAACTAATATCACCCCATTTTATACCTTCATTTTTCTTGTATTTTTTTTCTAAAATAGTAAAAAATAACAATAAAGTAGAAATATCAACAATTTGATAATGTGTATAACTTTGTTGTTAAAACCTACGAGGTGTTAGAGAAAACCACAGTATTCTATATTTTTCAATTTAGGCCTTTAATTTCATGAAAGACTTTTAATTTTACGTAAATTATTGTAGACAATCACATGTTTACAACACAAGATTCCACAATAGTTGAAATATTGAAAAACTGTACTGAATAAAAGGTGAAAAAACATAGTGCACGTTAGCCAAGAACCTATGATAATATAATAAATCATAGATAAAGCAGAAATTTCAGTTAATTTCGAAAAAGAATTTACAGAAAAGTATAACTACAGCAATATACAGGAAATTACAGGATTTGCAGCCAAAAATGTGTTTTTTGTCGACCTGGGATAATAAATATTTATAATATTGCAATATATAAACGTAATGTTTGAATATATATTTTCAAAATCGTGCAAAATTGAGTTTTTTTTTGTTTACTAACGATACTTATCTTTTACTATTCTACTGTTCCTTTAAAGTTCAAACATAGAAGCTTCTTTTCTTATAGCGATCATTCACACATCTTCATTTAGAATTATCTTGTAGTTGTGCTTTTTTATAAATTCTTGTAGGAAATTGAAAGTACAAACAAGTACCAAATTTCTCCGAATAATAGAGGAAAGTTGTATTTTCCTGTAATTTTGTTTTGTAATTCATTGAATTTATTCGCAGATTTCTGTAAACTGTGTTTCAGTTTCTTTTACTTTTTTGTGAAAATTTTTCGACCAGATAGAATTTCACCAACGTAAAAGTTATAAAAAATGTATAAAGCGTTCTCAATTGTAAACGTTTGAGATTATTAATCCTGTCCATGAATTACTTTCATCGATTGCAAGCTCGAACATATTCCAGGAGTTTCATTGCTTTTTTTTAATAACACTAAAACAAAATTGTTTCCTGTTTACAATTTTTGGGCTGACCTATATTTCCGTGCATGAAAAAATCGTTGTTTTAATAATCTTCGCGAGAAACTGTATACAAAAAATGTAAAGGAGTATTTAATATTTAAGAGTTTTAGAATATAGATATTTAGACATAAGTATAAATAATTTTTGGTTTCCTTATTGAAGAAGAATACGAAATATTGATGGTATATCAACATTTAATAATGATATATAAAATAGAATTAATCAAAAAGCATTAGTTTCCGATGGAGATTTGAAATTAAAAATGTTTTTCTGTTATATTAAGTGAGTGTTTTTCGTCGTAAATTCAGTGATTTTTGTTTAAAATAATGAAATTGAAAAGCCTGAATAATTTCGTAGTGTGCGTGAATTTTTTTTGCCGGAAATTAACATTTTTATTGAAGAATCACTAGATTTCAAAAAAGAATAATAACTTTTTAACAAGTTGGCGCATGTGAAATTGCTATTCTCAAGTAAAAATCATGAAATTTTGAAGAATATTTACAATATTTAAACCATAATAGAGTTTGTTAGCATTTTTTACAGCAAATTACTTACTTTTTGACAAAAATGCAACGGCCTGGTAGTCTATTGATTGTATAAAAATATGATATATTTATTCTCAATTTAAGATCTCAATTTTTATCATTCATAAAAAATATGGACTTTTATTTTATTATTTATCATTTTCGATAGTGAATGCAATAAAGTATACAACCTTTGTAATAGTATTATCAACCAGATTTGAACTAAAATTCACTAGCTTTAATTTTTGTTTACTAAAATTCCATTTCTATTCACTATAATACAGTTGTGTGGCGTTTAGAAACGCTAAATTAAAATTGTGTTTTCCGAAAATTCCCTACAATTCAAGATCATTATTTTCAATTAAGAATAAGAAGAAGGTATAAATTGTGCTTGAGATAATTTGTAAAATCGTGAATTAATTTTAAGAGGAGGGATATCTGAGTTTGGAGAACTCCTCATCACGCAAGCACAAAGCTAGAGCTCAACAGAATACGTTTGCGTATAATGTATTCAACTGCAATAATAGAGTCACTTTGGGAAGTAGTATTACCTGTTCTTGCACTGTCGCCGTTGTGGGAATGTAGCGAGTAGTCAAAGTCGACTGTTTGCCCCTTCTGAATATAATAACCTAGACATTCATTCCTGCAACACAAATGTATAAATAACAATAATGCGATGGAAATAATATATTGGAATATCTGCAGGAAATTTGAAACTTCTCCTGAAAAAGGAATCAAGTTAGTAAACACAATCCAAATGGAATCAATATTGAGTATGTACACTGTTGTTGAGGCAAGCTGATTTATAATACTTGAAACAATAATACTTTTTGGGACCCATTCTTGAGACCAGTTTTGTATAGATTGACTTATACTACTTGAGACTCCTTAGGTTTGACTAAGAGTGACTCATATTACTTAAAACACATTATGGCTGACTTGAATTAAGCTGACCTACTTGAAACAATAATACTTCTAAGACCCATGTTATATAATGTATTGACTTATAGTACTTGAAACTCCTTAGGTTAGACCAAAAGTGACTCCTACTACTTGAAACCCATTATGTCTGACTGAAATTGAGCTAAACTACTTGAAACCTTGATACTTTTTAAGACTCATTTTGTATAGATTTACTTATACTACTTGAGAATCTTTATGTTTGATCAAAAGTGACTTATACTAGTTAAAACCATTAGGACTGACTTAAAATTACCTATACTAGTTTGTATCTTTAATTACTGACCGACACTACTTGGACTGCTTGAAATTCCGTATGGCTGATCACAAAATACTTATACTACTTTCAGAAATACAAAGTTTTTGTATTTTATAGTATTAATAGCAATTATAGTGGCACTACTGATATCATTTTAGTACCACTCGAGACTGATAATGATAATCTGAAAAATCTTATGATTTAATTGTTAAAAATACACAATATCGACAAATGCACTAACAGAATACAATCGAAAATTGTTCCAAATGGCAAATCTTCTTTGAAATTTAATTATTTTTGTCAAAATAAAAATAAAACTATTTCCAGTTGAAAAACTGTAACATAAACTTAAATTGTTCCAAAATTGGAAAAATTTTCGTTTAAATCTATATGGATATTTCTGGTGAGGGTCGCTAGCTTAACATAATGGCGTACAACAATTTTTAATCTATTAAATACATTTTTTGCAGGTTTAATTTTAAAAATGTTAACATTAAGATATAAAGTAACTTCAAGTAATGAAATTCGTCTTCAAAAAGGAATCAACTATTTTCTAGTCTATAGAGTAAAGAAATACGTCATATACGGTAAATATTAGTGAAAATAAGTAAACTACTTTTCTATAATAGAGTCAGAAACTTTTTTCAACTGTTATTAGCTTTATGCCAGCACATCTGATAAGATAAAGCTTTCCTCTTTTTTGCACACATCCTATTTTCTGAAGTCTGCCATATACAAAGTAGCTTTAAACCCCTGCCGTTCTTACGCCAAATATTGGAGGAGAAAATGCCGCTGCCTGACATCATTAAAAGTCGACAAGGCTCGAACAGGCAGCGAAAGTTACGTAAATAAAGTGGCGAAAATGCACGATCGGGAATCTTGGCTAGGTGACTTTCGTGCTACGCCTGCCGCTTTAATAAACTCTTGCTTTACCCAGACGTCTTGCATATGATGCAGTGCACCATATTAAATTGTCAGGATATTAAAATTGTGTTACCCTCTGCTACCCGAATCCTTCAAATGCACAAAACGTTCCTGGAATAAGAGATTTCGACCTATCAATCAGCTGTTGCTAATATTTATTTAATTTTAAAATACAACTATCAAATATGCTGAATAAAGCGACATAACAAGTATATATTCTTGCCATGGATTTCATATTCATATTGTTGTTTTACTGGTGAAATTAGGAACTAAAAATTGGCTAACTTGAATCAAGGTAAACTACTTGAATGATTAATACTCATAAAGACCCATTTTGTATAGATGACTCACTTTTTCTACTTAAGACTTCTTCGTTTCTCCCAAAATTGACACAAACTACTTGAAATCAATTATGGCTGACTTAAATTGAGTAAAACTACCTAAAACAATAAGGGACAAATTTCAAGACAAAATTTCCATGCATGACTGATTTATATTACTTGGGACGCCTTATGCTGAACGAAAATGACTTGAACAACTTGAAATCCATTATTACTGACTAAAATTGCGTTATATGATTAGAATTGATAATGATTTTTGAGATTCAATTCATATTGATGACTGACTTATACTACTTGAGACTGCTTAGGTTTGAACAAAAGTGACTCATTCTAGTTACCTAAAAAATATCTACATATTTTCTTAGAAGATTTCCTAATAAGACGCATGGTTTTCGTTTTTATCGTGAACAATTTTTTTTTAATGTTTAAATTCCATTTTTTTGCTCAAACTGTGCAAGATGCGTAAAAATGTTGTGGGGTAAAGTTGTTTATCTCCAAAAGTTCTCCAAATTTCCTTTAGCTCTGCTGGAATTTTTTCTGCTCCTTTATTTAAAATTTCTTTTTTGTTACGTTTTCCAGGATAATTTGATCAATTGTTTCCACATAAATCGTGAAACATTCTTATGACTATTACCTTATTGTCTCCCAATGGAAAATCAATTTTGTTCCAAGTTGCAATGTTTGATTGCCAAAATCATAATCATTAGAGACAATAAGATTTTCGAGAAAGAACTTTCCAAACCAGCGAATTTTTTTTTTAATGAAGTATAATTTTAGAGAGAGAGTAAGAGATAAAACTCATAGATCAAAAAATTTGTTTGTGAAGGTTATGCATTTTAAATAGAAATTGCTGCTGTACCTGAGGTGGAGGTATGTCAGATTCGGCCATGATAAAAATGAAAGATTTCAAAAATTGATATAAATTGATATAAATACTGTATTCAGATATTTAAAAAAATCAGTAATCAATGAAAATGTTGATAGTACCGGGAACTTAAAATAGTCAACATTTTGGCAAGCGCCCTAATATGAAATTAAATATTTCTATGTTTTTATTTGTGAAAGTAACTTCATAGTACTGCATTTACATTATTTTAAATCAATATTTTTTTATCATTTTCACTAACCTAAGAAAAATATTAATATGCTAAATAGGGGTGTGCAAGAAACTCGAAACTCGAATTTCAAACGAGTAGATTCGAGCTTGTTAACTTTCGACTCCAGTCGGGCTGAGCTCGATCCGGTTCGAGTCGAGTCGAGATCGAGCTTTCTAGAAAGCTCGAAACTTTTCGAGCATTCGAATGTCTTTGAGAAGTAGAAATTTTCGAATTCTCGGATGTCTTCGAGAACTCGAATACTTTCGAGCTACTCGAAAGTTTCGAGGTGCTCGAAAGTTTCGGGTTCTCGAAACTTTTGAAATTAACAAGAATTTTTTCAAATCTGATAGTACGATGTTTTTTCGAAATTCTAACAGCGATTTTGGAATAAAAATTACAAATTCAAGAATTTTATCCAAAACGATGACCAAATTCTGGAAAAAATTCAATAATCTGACGACATCCCTGAATATAATAAATTTCTTCAAAATTTCGACTAAATTTTTGAACAGAAGACCAAAAAAGACTCTGGCCAACTAAAATTAGGTTACACTACTTGAAAATTAATACTTTTTGAGACCTATTTTTATAGATGACTGATATACACTGCTTGAGGCTTCTTAGGTTTGAGCAGAAGTGACGCATACTACTTGAAACACAATATTTATTACCTAAATTGAGTTATACGCTTAAAACATTAATTCTTCCTAAAACCCCTTCTATATAGATTGACTTATACTACATAAAACTTTTTATTGTTGGCATAAAAGTGATTCGTACTACTTGAAACGCACTAGGACTGACTTAAAATGACCTGTTCAACTTGGAATCTTTAATGACGGACTGAAAAAGTCTGGTACTACTTGACACCTAATACGGCTGACTATAAAATACTTATACTACTTACTACGGTTTGTGAATCATCATTTTTAAACTACTTCAAATCGTTCAATAGACATGAATAAACATGGAAAAACATCTGACTGAGGAAAATTTTTCGCAGTATTTTCAATGCTTACAAAATTGCTGAAGCAGCGACCGAGATGTTCCCTTTTCGAAATTCCCATTATGTCTGCATAATCTGCCCTCTTCGGTCTTGAGCTATCTACAAGCCTGAGGAATAATCCCCAGGTAATTGGGTACAGATATAAGCACAGGAACAGATCCTAGTGTCGAGTAGAATATCAGTATATAGTTGAAAAAAATTTCCCAAGTAGTAATGCTCGGTGTGCGGTCAGACACAAAGAAGACCGCATTGTTCGTTGGGGAACAAAGGTACGACTCTGAGCGGACGATTATTCACCATTTACCGAGACCGGAGAAAAAAACGGCATGAGACACTCGACAAAAATATAGATAATAAAGCAAGTGCTGTTGTAACCGAAACAAAAGGTGTTAAGCGAAACCAGAGAGACCCGGAAGAGGTCACAAAGAAATTTACATGTGTGTGAGAGCAAAAAAAATAAAGAGGAAAGAGGATGAGGGAAGAGGTTTCATCCGGATACTATACGATAAGTCTCAGGAAATGGTACAAGATGTCGCATGTATTTCTATAGAAAAAGGAGGTGAGAGAAGGTGAATCACATTTTTTTCGTTTTATTACGAGAAAAAAAGATATGTACGAACAAATACTACGATTCATGCACCCTCTTTGAGTCCTGGAGAAAACGTGACAGTTCAACGCAGAGATAAATGGTGATGATATCGTGGCGAGACTGATGTATTTATTATGAGGGTGGGAGATTCGTTGTCTCTTATGTTCAGCGTTTTTCGTAGGCGTAATCGCAAGGTACAATAATCTGAAAATTTGTTATCCCTTTCCGGGATAACATATGACAATGACTGTTTTCTTTGATTTATATTTTTAGAAACAGGGAGAGGGCTTTCTTTGTAATATTTTCTTAACTCGGTAAAGTAATTTTCTTTTTGCTGAGATATGTTATTAATTTTGCATGTTATGGTTTTTAGTTTCTTAGGCTCATATGGCTCGCATGATCTTAAATTGCAGTGTAGAAAATTCAAGTATTTTAAATTAAAGCCTTTCCAACTGAAAAATTTAAATTATACCCATTAAAATTTTGACAATATCTAAATAAACAGTTTTTTGAAGGCTGCTTCTAGTTGTCCCGAAAAATTGGTGGAGTTTGAAAAGGGGATGGACTAGTCGTCTCGAAATTGTGGGACGATGAGATACTTCGTTTTCAAAATAATGAAATTAAATTTAAAACTATGAATTCTAACATTTAAAATTGCATAGTTAAAACCTTTGTGGCGTTTTTCGCGTTGAACAATTTAAATCTACGGATATTCAAAATTTTTGTACCAATAACACATACTCTAAGAAATCCTATACAAATTGCGAATAAACTACATTTTAAGTCTGCTAGATAACAATTTTGTTTAATTAATATTTTAATGTTAAACAAATTAAGCATGAAAGCTATTGTTATTGTGACATTTTTTCTTTATGAAATTGAAATTTTTTCAATTTAACAATTGTTGAACGTCAATATTGTAATTAGTTCTAAGTTAGAGCTGACCAAGCTTGCACATTGAAAGTTTTAAGCGTCCACATTAGAAGTAAAAAAATCAAACATTCTTTCCTAAGTATTTTCAATACAGGGTCTTTGAAATTCAAAACTTTTTTATTATGTAGCCTTTACTGTTTATCAGTAGAGGAATTAAACATATTAATCAAATCAAACTAAGACCCTGTTAATTTAAATCCTCAGAGGGTGATTCATTAAAATTTAAACAATAAATCAAAGACTCACTTTTTTATTTCCCGTGAAGAATTAAAGAAAACGTCCAAATCCAATAAAATAAATGTAAAAAGTAGAGAATTGAATCATTGTTAGATTTGAAATTAGTGGATTTTGAAATGCAGTGTTTGCTACTGATTCTAAATTTGAATTGCACTATTCAAAATAAATTTTAAAATTGCTTAAGGTGTCATTAAAAAAATCACTATTTCATTTTCATTTATATATAAGCATGGGGAAACTGTCTTGTAAGCAATCATTTATTTAAAAAATAGCAGCATAAATTTCCTTAATTCATTTTCGTTTTATCAAGTCTTCTTCAAAGTGGCAAAAAGTCAATCCAAGGTCCTATTAAAAATGAAAAATTTTATTTCCGAAGCTTGAAAAATAGAACAATTTAAACTTTGAAGACTGAAAAATTTCGGGATTGAATATACAAGCCTCCGGCACAAATATTTTATTACGTGATGAGAAAGGGATCAAATAATGTTAATAATACAGTTTAAAAATAAATTTGCATGTTACTTGACATGCTATTAAAAAAAGGCACTATTTTATTTGTGTTGATCAATATCAAGGAAACTCTCTTGCAAGCAAAGATTTAATTGAAAAGTGAGCAACAATTCAACGTACAAAAATTAATTTTAATAGAAAACTGTCGACTTATAAATAAACAATTTCGACTTCGAAGCTTACAGAATAGAAGAATTTGAGGTTTCAAAACTGCTTAATTTTGGAATTGAGTTTTAGAGCGCTTCTGGAGACAATATTTTATTATTATGGTGAAAAAAGGATCAAACAATGTAATAAATAGTTTCAAAATAAATTTGAAAATTCTTTAAGATATAATTTTCAGAAATTGATTACCTTATTTATATCGGTAAATATAAGGGAAATTCTCTTGTAAGCAAACATTTAGTTAAAAAGTTAAAAAAAGTTTACCATAAAAATTCCTGAATTCATTTTCATTTAATCAAGTCTTTTTCGAGATCAAAAGGCAACAGAAAGAAATTAATTTTCAAAGTAGTCCTATGGAAATGAACATTTTTTCATTCTAAGCTTAAAGAGTAGAACAATCTAAACTTTAAAAACTGAACAATTTTGAAATTGAATTTACAAGCCCCTAGCAAACTTATTTTATTATTATGTTAAAAAAAGATAAAATAATTTAATAATGAATTCTAAAATATACCTGAAAATTCCTTTAAAATGTTGGAATAGACCTATTATACCTGCGAAATTTTAGAAGAAATATTGAAGTCGCTAACAAAGTTTGTTCGATTTATTCACATTTTATGATGCTATCAGAACTCAGTTCCCCGAGTGTGATAAGTTGGTAACTGAGGAGATCGTTATGAAGTCATCCGCGTGAAAAATTTTTGAACGCGAGATCTAGTTTAGAACTTTATCATACAAGCGTGTAATTCGCTCGAAAGGATTTATCTTGGGGACGGACGTATGAGGGTAGGATGTACGATTTTCGAAAGAATCGTCTTTTAAGAGCGAACTCGAGGGTGCGAGATGAGGGCAGGAGGACCGAGAGTGGAAAACGAATAATTTTTGAGAAAATACATTTTCCCCGCAGAATCTCCCATCCGTTCTCCGGTCCATATCCTAGCGGCGAAAGCTTTCTCTTTGCGAAAGAGGATGAAGAGCCTTCGGATTCCCAGCAATTTTTTATCTAAATGCTTTCGTCTCCGTCGTAACCTGGATAAAAACGAAAATAGTTTCCATCTGAAGAGTGTCATTTTTTCCGGTACGTTAGCGAAAATAAGAGGGTAGTACATCAAGAAAAGCATAATATCGATCGAGTGATTCTTTACTTCTAGGAAATCGCCAGACATCTTGAGAACTTAATGGCTTTTTGGATTTAGCTCTCGAACCTCTCGAACACTTAACCGAAATCTGTAGTCTGGAAAATCTTCTTCCTTCGATTCAATAGAACTATATTTCGCAGATAAAAGTTAGATAAAACTTTTTAAAAATCAGAGGATAAGAAAAATTGATTTTTTCCGTGAATTTCATCAGCCAGAGACTACACGAAAAAAAAAAATTTCAACTCAAAACTTTTACTTGAGTTGTATAAATTTGTAACACCAAAATTAGAATTTGTATCATAGCAGAAATATGATTTCCAGAGGTCTGACCAGTGAAATTTTCCACCGGCCAGAACGTAATCCAAATTCCAAAAACAAATTTATCGATTCAGTCATCTGAACCAGTGAATCCAGCTAGGACAGAATCCAAATTAAACAAATCGGTCATTTTATTCGCTTGAAATTTGATCTATTTTCAACCCCAAAATAAGTTAAAAAATTCAAATTTTCAACCTATTTCTGACCAGTCCAGTTCAGTAGGACTTTTTTGCCAGACAAAAAAATTCTAAAAAAGTTTTTTTCAGAAGACTCTTCAGAAGAACCCTCACATGGTAAGCCTCAACCTACTTTGAGCTGAAAGTTATTGAAATCAATGTTTCTTTATCAGATAAATCTTTCTAATATTTGAAGAATATTTTGGAGGCAAATTCAAAACCTTGGACAGACCTAAGTATGAAAAAATCAATAAACATTTTTGACAATCTTTTCAATGTTTTTTTTCAGTTTCGTTTGATACATTCATACGCAGTTTTCCATGTGAAATGAGACATCCTAAACAATAATTTAAAATACAGAAAACGAAGAATATAATTTTACGTTTTTCAAAAAGGGCTTAATATTTTCTTTTTCTTCAAATATTTCAAACGTTTGATAAATGTTCAACAGTAATAAACAAAAAATAGACGAGTGCAAAAACGCTTTAATAACCTCAATGACAAAAAGCAGTATTTTTTTATATAAAAATAACCGTGATTTTTTACAGTGGAATAACACTTACTGAACAATAATTTAAAATATGTAAAACAAAGAATTGAATTCAACGTACTTAAAAAAGGACTCAATAATGTTTTTCCTCAAATATTTGAACGATACAGTTGTGAACACATATATTCGAATTAGATTTGTTCGAAAAAGTATTCCGAAAAGACCTTTTCAGGTTTCTTGAATTGAACTTTTTTTTTATTAAGTTGCAAAAACATTGTAGCAATTCTTTCGCTAAACGCATCAAGGATAGTTTTTTGAGATTGCGAAATTGAGGATTTTTCGAAAGAGTATTCTGAAAAAATTGCTATGTTTCTTAGACTTGGAGACTTTTTTCTAGGTTTTTTGGCTGACAAAATGTTTCACTGTCTCGGGCCAGTTAGAAATCATTAATAACTTGAAATTTTGAAACTTATTTCAGGGTTCAAAATTGATACAAATTTAGAATGATAAAATCACCTATTTGTTTGTATGGTTTGTATTATTTTCTGGCTGGTGAAGCTTTTTACTGACCCGCACCGGTTGAAAACCCTTGAAAGTGGAAATTTTGTTCTTTGGTTTGGGTTTGCTAATTGATAAACATTAAGATGATGCCAATTAACTATGTCTTTGAATTTAAATTTGAATTTTTCAATTTTTTTCTGGGTTACAAATTAATGAAAATCCAGTCATTCGGGAAAAAAGAAGACTTATCCTATATTAACATAAAAAATCGTATTTGTAAATCTCCAAAGTGCCCCATTTCATAAAAGATGTAGTAAGAAAAACATAAAGGAAGTAAAGAGAATGAAGGGACACTAGGGCGTAAAGTCAGAGAACGGAAGAGAGCGTAAGAATAAAAGTGTGAGAACGAGAAGAGAGTCACGAATTGCAGGAAGAAAAAAAAGTAGATAGATAAATTTAGTGGATGGGTGATGGCGGATGTCTGTAAGGGCGGAAAACTGAAAAATAGTTGGCACCGTTGCTATGGCCACTAAGTACCCAACTCGTGTGCCGATGGGCATCCGCTAACCTTCGCTGAAAGGATGGATTTTTATTATTTTTTCCAGTCATTGTTGGCACGGAATGGAAAGATAGGAACTGCCACCTTGGGTCCAGACGTAAAGAGTAAGAGGAATGCTCCTAGAAGACTCAAAAAGAAAAATAGAACAAAAATAAAGTTCCTATACCAACTAATACCTCCTTTATTTTCTTTCTTAATTTCAAATAATTTAAGAAAAGCAAAATGTAATTCAACAATAACAAAACGTCCTCCACAATCATCATTGCTGCCGCTTATCCCTTTCTTGAAAAGTTTCAGTCACATCTGGCACACATTGTTGTCGAAAACCTGATTGGTTGCGACACTGCGTGAGTATGACTTTTAGTGGCTGTATTCGGTTCGTTCTTTACTATTATCAAAAGCTATTTTGTAAAAAAATGTTAAGAATAAGGACTTTTTTAAACCAAAATTTTCAAATAAGGAATTTGAATTCAATAATTTAATTCTAAAAGAGCAAATGTCAATTGTGAATGATTGTTAAAAATAAAGGCATTAATTATCTTGTTACCCTTTTAAACAAATGTTTTTAAAATGACGCATGGACGAATTTCATTAATTTTAATTTCGCACCCTCAACTTTGTGAATCAAACTTTCGAAATAAGTAATTTTAGTTCATGATAGGACTTGTTTCTGAATGTTTTCAAATATTATTGATAGTAAATGATATTTTGATTAGAAATTATATTATGAAGCTTTCAATATATGTCGAAAATAATCTAGAAGATTTTAAGACAATATTTTTGATTTTTCAGGATTTTAGAAAATGTAGATTTTTGACGATTCTGAAAAGAAGAAGCTCTTTATGAATTTTGAAAGATTTCAAGGGAATAAAATTATTGACTAAGATTCCTGGAAAATTTTTAAATGAAATTTAAGAGAAAATTGAAGATTTCAAAACATCTTGATGAATGACTTAAAATTTAGAAAAATAATGTGACAAATTTTGAGGGAAAAGCTTCCACGCTTGCAAGATTATGGAATTCTAGAAAATGTTTGAGTAATTTTAAATATTTTTATGTTTGTAAAAGGTTAAAAAATAATGGTAAACTTGAAAAGATTTTAAAAACTGTAAAACAAAATTTAGATTTAATTTTGAAAGATTTCGAGAGAATGAACAATTTTTCTTAAGGTGCCTGCGAAAATTGGGAAGGATGTTTCAGTTGGAAATATTAATTTTGAAAGAAAATTTAAAAAGATCTCGCAATATTTCGAAATATTTCAAAAAATGTGAAACAAGCATTTTGGAAGATTTTGGCATAAAATTTTGAAACTTCTCAAGAATTCTGAAAGATTTAAAGATAATAAAAACATGTCTCGAGATTCCTTAAAAAAATTTTAATTATTTTTCGTTGGAAAATCAATTTTAAAAGAATTTTAAACAAGATTTCAAAATATTTTCAAAATTGCCTGAAATGAATCTGGAAGATTATAAGGCAATTTCTGAATTTTACAGAATTGAAAAAAAATTAGGAAGAATTCGATTATTTTCAAGATATTCAGAAGGTTCAGAAATCTTGAAAAGATTCGAAAATAATTCGAAATTTGAATATATATTATATATAAATTATATAATAGAAACATTTTTAAATTGTTTTCAAATATCCATAAATAATATGGAAGATTTTAAGGCAATCTTTAAATTTTTTTAAATTTTTTCTAAAATTTTGAAAATCGGTTTTGAAATATGTTCAAAAATTTAACTTTTTGGCTAAAAATTAATCTTTTTTGGTTGGGGATTGTACTATTTTTTGAAAATACTAATTACCTATTAATTCAAGTGTTTATGATTTAAAAATAAAATCTTTTTAAATTTAAATATCTACTATTACATGTTCCATTGAGCATTCGTCTTTATTGGTTGAAGATTCAACTACTTTGTTAAAAGTTGAAATACTTTTTCAAAAATCCATTTTTTCAAAATGAGGATTGATCATCTTAGTTAAAAAATAATCTCTTTGGTTGAAAATGTAACTATGGGGTTGAAAATTCGCCTTTTTTGCTAGAAAATTATATTCTCGGTAGAAAATTCTTTTATTTGGTTGATAATTCAACTACTTTTTTGAAAATAAACCTTTTTGTTAGAAATTAATTTTTTTAGAATAAAAGATTTCACTATTTTGTAGAAAATTCTCGCCTTCTGATAAATATTTTATATTTTTTGGGCAAAATATTTTTTGTATGAAATATTACTTATGCATCGGTGAATAATTCAACTATTTGGTTAAAAATTAACATTTTTGTTATAATTTTTATCCGACATATCTGAAATCTTGAAGAATATTTTTGAATTTTCGCAAGAATCTTAGGAAAATCATACTTGTATAACCTCAACAAAAAGTAAACGTCAGAAATAAATATTTATTAGAAATTTGTATTCCGTATTAAAGTGTTTTTTTTTCTCTCTCGAAACGAAAAAATATTTTCATTAAGTAATAATTCTCGTCGAGAAACGTTACTTCAGGCAAACCTCATCATCAGAATAATTTTAATTTTTTTTTTACAAATAAAACTGCGGTAAAGCCAGTAATCTTCGAGACTTCAGTGACTACTTGAATGAGGTAGTCCAGCTTAAGAGTTTCCTTTCTTATTTCAAAGTTTCCAATTTACTGTAGAAAGTGGTGATACGCCCGAAAAATGTCCTCGTACTCATAAAAGAACGTAGTTTCCGACTACTTGTGTACCTGTGTCCTGAAAATCCGATTCTCCACTATATTACGTGGGTCTACTGAAGGAAAGAAAGTTATGGACCTCTGATTACGATACCCGATGTCGTTGCTGGCTTTCCATTTCTCTATTTTCTTCGCTCTGTCCTTTTCTCTCCACTCACCATCAATTTTCATCCCACTTGAGTCGTAAAACCATTTCGATAGTAGCTACATTTATCGAATCTGCTTGTTCCGCACCATGGCAGCGAAATGCACTGGGATGGCATAAGACCAAGTCGATATTGGATGCTAAGAGTATGGCGTTGATACCTCCGCTAAACCTCGAAATAACACCCCTAAATATTGAATATGTTAGCTTCCACAGATTCTGTGCCCGTAAAATTTCTATACGGTATAGTAGTAAGTCCGGTTTACAATATTCAACGTGTCTGTACCACATTTTAGGGATTCAAGAGGATTATAGTAAACGCTGCTAAAATTTCGAAACAGCAAAATGCTAAGCTCTTGCAGGTCGTCAATATTCATTAAAACATTATTTTTCAATTTACTCTGCAAAAAATTTAACACAGATGAATATTTTACGAGGTGATGAAACGAATTTTTCTAGCAATTGAAACGTCTCAGAATAAAAGAACGTAAGTTCCAAGTATCGAAAATACGTTTTATTGGCTTAAAGTAATTGTTTTGACCTAACTCATGTTTCTGTGGAAGATTATGGTCCAGTTCGATTTAAAAGTTCTTCCAAATCCATGCTTGCTATTTTTTTCAGAAGTGATTACTTCTTTTTGCTTGTTCTTTTATTTTGTAATTGAAGAATAAAATGGTTATGCAACTCTATGTGTGCTAATATTCTCGTTTTGAGGACGCACCGAACCATTCGTAAAAATTTTCTCGGATGTAATTGCTCCTTTCAGAATGTCCCTTTCATTATTCGATATAGCTAAATAATAGCTGGCAAGTTCTTTCTCATTATTTTCTAATGAGGAATCAAAAAGTTATACAGCTTTTACGTGGCAGGTTCGGCATTTTTTGAGATGCGACGTTCTTTGACAAGGGGTTTTCTTTCAGATGGTTGCTAGATTGAAAATCTCCGACTAGTTTTATTAATTTTTGTAGAAGTAGTTTCGTTTTGAATTTCAGAGCTCTGAATTTGTATATTTTCTCTGAAACAATTGGTTTCTTCTAAAGAAACTTGAAAAGCGCATTTTCCATCAATAAAATAAGCAAATAAAATAAATTAAATTTTCTGTCTCGAGATTTTGTTTTTACAGATTTTTGTTCCAAAAAATTGAAATTGAAAAAAAGAACAGAAATCTTTATTTATATGAAAAACTAGGCAATTCTAATTCAGTCATAATCTCAACATAAAATATTTTTTTAGGACTAGTTCAGAACATGCTTGAAGAAAGGAAAACATTGAAAATATTTCAGATTTTTGTTCACATTGTTCTCAAATCAGGAAGCAGTTTTCACGTTTTAAAATATTGAGTTTTTAATTTTGAGTGCAAAAAATTATAGATTATTATTTTCTTCATGATAAGGAATTATACTTTATGGTAAGCCTTAATCCACATTAGCGTTGGAGGTCATTTTGATAATTGAACAAAATGTCATAATTCAAGAATATGTTAACTGAAATGACACTATTACAAATTAAATAAATTAACGGTAAAAAGAGTTTCAAACTGATGAAAATTTAGACATTTGTACTTGAGAAATTAAAGATTATTCTACATAATTTCTACATTATGATCGATACAATTTTCTAAATTTCAATTTTTATATTCGGAAGTTAGTTTTTAATGCTTTCAAGTCGAAGAATTAGAGACAAAAGGGCCGATCGTTCATACATAATTGAAAAATATCACATACTCAATTTCGAATAAGACCAGCTTAATGATAAATAGTACAGACAATGGAAAAATGTTGATAGAAAATGTTAAAAATTGAACAACTTTGAAGAAGTAAAAAGATTAAATTCTTTACAGAAAGCATTTAACCTTAAAACACTTATAGTTGAAAATTAAAATTTTTAGTAAAACATGAAGAAACTCGTATCATGATTGAAAATTATTCTTAAAATGTAACGCAATAATGAGGAATGAGAGTATACTAATAGAATTATTTTTTTGTTGCATGAAATAGAAAGAAAGAAAAGAACGAAAAAAATGATTTTTCGTATTTGAAAGCTCCCTTAAATTTCTTGATATTAAAATTGTTTCCGAGAAGATATTATTTTAAATATCCTGCACTATTTAATTTCTTATAACGTTTTTTTAACTCTAAAAAATGCTTAAAGTGAAGGAAACAATTTCTTGTAAGAAACTGAGTCCGTGAATCTTTGGGTGGATTATATTTCAATCCTCTCGCCGACCTGTGGATATAAATCCGGGATATGTCCGAGTGGATCTTAGACTTGAGAATTCGCCTTGAGCATTGTGGGTTGGATAAGCGGTCGATTCTGAACGATACAAAGTCAGAGTTGGCTTAGAGAAGAACGACTGGGATGAAAAGAAAAGAACCTGTCGTTGATATGGTCTGTCGAGTTGATGGTCTCTTTAACACTTTCAGTGATATTCTTCACTATTTTCTACTTCACAATGATCCTCCTTTGTTCTTCAGTTTATCCAATTTCTTTATCTCCCTTATTTTATTTCTTTTTTTAACTGCCAACTCATGACTTCTTTATCAAAGTGAAGCCAACTAAGCCGATAAATGGTTTCCAATAATTACATTCCTCATGATAATAAAAACCATTTAAAAGCATTTTTTCTACTAAAAGATGTATTAAAAATTCAGGATGTAGAGTCGATAAGGGTGATTGTGATAACGGGGATAGTGTGATGAGGAGAACATTCTGACTAAAAAACAAATTAGTTATTATTTTTTTTATTACAACATAATACTTATATCTCTAATTGTTTGTAGAAAAATGCGGCCGTCATTAGTTATTGCTTTAATCAAGTATGCAGGAAAAAAATTGGATGCTTTTATAAAACTGCAATTTGTAATTGTGTCATCTAATCTTTTGATTTGAATTTTTCCCACATAAATTAGATATTGCTGATTTTTTGTTAGGAATGTAGAAATATATTCTATTTTTATTAAATAACCAAAATTCCAAAATTGTAATTTAATTTTTAGAAGTTGAAAGCCCGAAGATAATTTTTGCAACATTTTAAACAGGGATCTTCTCAAATATTTGAAATATATTTAACAAAATTATAACATTGTAAGTTCATATCACACTTGCCCCTATGGATCCTACTTAAATTTTCTCAGGTTCAAAAATGAGCATTACTGAAAATTATTTAAAAATCGAGGAATTATTTTGGAATATAACAGATGGTGAACTTCAGGTAGAATATTTCAGGTGAAATTGTTTATTTAAGAGTAGTTATTTAGGCTTTTATGTTTATATTTTCTCTTCGGGATATTTAGGGTATTTCAAAAGATTTGAATGAATTAGGAGAGGTTTCACAGATTTTGAATGATTAAAAAAGATTTCAAAGTTCTGAAGAAATGATCTACAAAGTATTTTCAAGAATCAGAAAATTTTCATGGAATTGAACATGATTTCTAAAGCTTTTTAGGAATTTCAAAATTTTTAGGGTAATACAAACGATTCAAAAGGATTACTAGAGGCTTCAAAATTTCAGAGCGAATCGCAATCTTTTTCAGGGCTTTTATCAGATTTTAAGGGACTTCAAGGAGTGTAATTAGATTTCAAGATAATTTTCGAAATTTCAAAAGATTTTTAATTCAATTGATTTTGAAGGATTTTGAGGAACTGAGAATGATTTCCGCGAATTACAAAAAATTAATAGGGTTTTAAGAGATTTTAAGGTAAATTAAGGGATTTGAAGAAATTTTGAACCGTTTTTAAAAGAGTGACGTGATTCCAAATTTTTTAAAAGCATTTTAAAGAAGTTTTTGGAAAATTTGTAAGGATTTCAGGAGATTTTTACGGACGGGCTTTAAAGGATTTTGAGATATCTTAAGGGATTTTAAGAGATTTCGAAATATTTCAAAAAAAGTGGCCGGATTCAAGAAAATTCTGAAGGATTTTAAAATAAGTATTTTCACGTATTTTGAAGTATATCAGGGGATTTTAATTAGATTCTGAAAATTTGATAAGATTTAAAATTATTTTGACGGATTTTAACGGATCTTAAGGATTTGAGAATGCTTTCCGCGGATTATAACGGATTTATAAAGATTTTTAGAAATTTTAAGGTAATTTAAGGAATTTAAAAAGATTAAAAAATGTTTGAAAAGAAATTACGGAATTTAATTTAAAAAAATTTATGATTTTAAGAGAAATTTTTTCACGAATGTTGAATGATGTCAAGGGATTTTAAAGGGATTTTGAAAATTTGGTGGAATTTATGAGATTTTAAAGGATGTCACGGATTTTTTGGAAAGATCTGCAAATATTTTTTAACGAGTCTCATAAGATTTAGAAGGGTTTTATGATTTCACGGTATTTTTAAGAATTTATCAATGTATCAAGGGAATTCAAGGAATTTCGCGAAATGTTAATGTCTTTTGAAGGATGTTCAAAGATTTTAAGGGACACCGCTATATTAAGAAATATTCCACGGAATTGCATTTTAGGGATTTCAAATTAATTGACGGAATCTCAGAAAATTTGATAGGATTTACACAGTTTTTGAAGGGTTTCCAAGGCATTTTGATAGAGCTAAATCATTTTAAAGGGATTTCATGAGATGACGTCAAAGAATTTTAAGGAATTTACAATATTTTCAAAAGAATTGACGGTATTTTAAAAGTTTAGAAAGGTCCCAGTGATTGCACGAGATTTCATAAAAGGTGTACACCAGATTTTAAAAATGGTTTACTCTCCGACTCTTTATTTATTGAACGTATGTAATATGATATATTGCATAATGGAAAATAAATATAACAAAAAATAATAAACGCTCTCTAAAGAGAAAGCAAAAACATAAATTTCTAAATAAACAATGTTAAACAAACAATCTTAACCTGAAATATTTTTTTCTAAAGTTCGTCTGAAATTCTTTTTCAAAATTAGCTACAATTAACAATAGCACTATTCTCCTTGATTTTTTCAATAATTTTCAACAATGCTCATTTTTAATCTTGAGATGTCTACTAGTACATCCTTAAATTTGTTTCCTTTTTTCAGCTTTGGAACAAACTCTATTTTCAGATTAAGTAGTAACTTTTTATTCGCGCTTTCATCCTAAAAGCAAAATGACCTCTTAATTATAAAAGGACTGAAAAATACTCGCATGTTCTCTCCATGTAGCTTTTCATGAAATATAGCGACAGTTGTACGCTCCTCTTTTTTTCGTCCCAGAGACGAGCTGACGCGTTTCCATTTACATTTTTCCACCTTTTTTTATACTTTCCTTCCGGCGAGAAAACTCCAAGCGAGATTCGTGCGTTTGTGCACTTCGGTAGGATAAAGGCACTTTTCTGAGGTTTGACAGGACGATCCATCGAGGCGGAAGGCTGATACGTATTTTCGAAACAGGAACTTGTCGTAAAGCAGAGACGAGTCTGTCAAGGGAAGGTGGCGAGAGGTTAAAGAGGACCCATCCCACACAAAAAAATTTCTGAAAAAAACTTCAAAAAATATATAGGGGAGACCACATATAGTAGATAATGATCCTCCAGTGAATAATTCTTAATTATAACCACAAATAAAAGTAAAATAATTAATTCTAATTTTAATATATTAACACGTGACGTATCTTAACTATTATTAATTACATTAAATAAATTATTTCACATAGGTAAGTATTTTAACTTGATGATTATTGACAGTAGGATCATCACCTACTGTATGGAGGTCTTCCCCATTAATATCGCATTTCATGTCATTTGACCGGAATTGACATAATGGACATTTTAGGAAATAATCTACCCCACTCGATTCCTTTGATGAATGAACCATTCACACCAAATAAAATTTCACCATTCATGGTGTCTGAAGGGTTTTCGGGTCGCTGGTCCCCAAATAAAAGATGCAAAAACAAGACCAAAATGGCTAAAAACTTTTATTTCGGGTTATTCGGGTCGCTAGTTTAGAATTCTGAGTCGAAATTAAAAAATTAAAAATTGAGGATCCAATATGGCGGATCAATACTCTAAAAAAGGCTGTGTTTAGTCTTTCCAAAAATTTTAGCCAGTTGGAAAAGGGGATGGACTAGTGGTCCCAAAAATTCAGGATGGCTAAGCAAGCTTATGAAAAATATTTTGCTAATCCTCCCGAATTTCTCCGAATACTTCGACAAAAAAGAACACTGATATGAGTAGAAATTGTTATTATGGTATTCTCATAGTAGTGATCAATTATATTGAATCCATCATTGTGAATTTTCTCAATTTGGTCTCCAGTTTCTAAATCAACGACTCGAAAAAACCCGAAATAGCAAATTTAAGCAACTCCGGTGTTATTCTTACCTTTGTTATCCACCCAATTGGATCCATCATTTTCATTTTTTGCTTTTTGACTCAAGATTCTAAATTAACGACCTGATAAAACTCCGGATTTTACACTTTTTTAGCTGTATCTATGTTGTTTTTACCTTTTGCATTCATTATATTGGATCCATCATTTTGAATTTTTCAATTCTGACCCAAGATTCGAAATAAAGGACCCGAAAAAATCCGGAACTGCAATTTTAATCAGTATTGATTCTCTTCATACAGGTACGATTCACCGTATTGGATCCACCATTTTAAATTTGAAAAATTTGATTCAAAATTTTATACCACCATCATGAAAAATCCCGGATCACCAATTTTTGGCCATATCGGTGTTATTTTTACTGCTTTGATCCGCCGTATTGAATTAGTCGTTTTGAATCCACTGTTCTTAATTTTCAAACTTTGACCCAGGATTCAAAATCAGGCACCCGAAAACCCCCAGAATTGCACATTTTCAGCAATATTGGTGTTGATTTTATAGTTTTTATCCGCCATATTGTAACTGCTATTTTTAATTTTGATATTTTGTCCTAGGAATAGGTGATTCCTGTCAAAAATTCGACGATTTTGAGACGAAAAAGTACATTTTCTTCCCACTGTCCCATGCTTCAATGAACTGCAGAAATCTTGATTTGTTTTTCATCTCATTCTATTAGGTTCTGAATTTAGACTCCTCGAGTTTTGCAATCATATCATTATTTTAATTAGTATTTTAGAATATCCTGGAACGTCCATTACGTCTATTTATTCTAATAACTGGAAATTCTAAGCATTCTTTTAATATACATGTTATCAAAATCTAAGAATATTTTCAGTCAGTGCGCTCATATGAAATTGAGTATCGCTAACATAAAATGGAATTTCAATAGGCAGATAATAAAATGTAATGTATACTTTTGATAGACCCATTTTCTACAAAAAATTTTACTTCAACGCCGTTTTATGTCTTTAACACATAATGAAATATTTTTCTGCCTTTTTCTTTTATCAAAGTCACAGAAAAACGTAACTCTGCATTAACACATTTCGTTGACTGGCATATGAGCCTCTCAGCGAACTTATCTATCATTTACTTTATGTCAGAATGGCTTGATGGGATTACGAATGTGTTATTTTCGTAGCATTCATATTTCTTTCAGATAAAAATGAAACTAGGGGGAAATTTTACTCTTGAGGATTGCAACGACTGCCATAAAAAAGTTACCGTAACTTGAAGCGACCTAAATCACTTTGAACCTAAATCACTTTAAGCTTCACTCTTTTTATAGGTTGCCTACACTTGGATTAAACTAAGCTAGGGTAGACCGGAACAGCAGCAGCCATGAGGACAAAGGCGTCTTCGCGAATAGCATGGTTATTCCATAATCATTTCAATCTTTCTTTGCATTATCTAAATTTATTTTATTGGAAAAATTACGCTAAAACACAACCTTTGAAAATTTGAATCAAAAAAGAAAAATTGTGAAGAAAACAGTTTATACTTCAATATGATGGAAGATTCGTTGAACGGAATGTAACTCTTGCAACATTATTTGTAATACTT
The DNA here is from genome assembly GCA_011634705.1 of Andricus grossulariae. Taxonomy (NCBI): domain Eukaryota; kingdom Metazoa; phylum Arthropoda; class Insecta; order Hymenoptera; family Cynipidae; genus Andricus; species Andricus grossulariae. Next base: position 41,975 of record JAABKJ010000166.1, read on the forward strand.
ATAGTATGCAAATTTGATATAGTTATTATTATTATAGTAAATATTTGGCTATTTCATTAGGGCAGCGCCGACCAACAAAATATTTGAAAAATGCTTGCATGGCAGCTTATGGGAAAGAGTAAAATTATGAAATCATTTTTTTATTCAAATAAGTAATACCTATGGAAATATATCGTAAATTAATGTGAGACACGGGATGGAAAAAGTCAATTCCACTACTTATTAACTTTATACAGAGCAATGAATGTTAAATGAATAACGCTGCCCTGGTGTACCCTACATGTCCAGATATATATGTACAAATTTTCTTACTTAATTTTGTTTCGCTATGTACAATATATATTTAGGTATGTATCACCTGTGTTGTATTGTCACTATGGATCTGAATTTCCATGAGCCTAATATATATTCCATATAATGGAATTTCGTATTTACATATCTTCGTATTTGTGGTACCAGTATTTGGATGGGCAAGCCTTTTGCTGTAGGTGATTATACACCTGCTATATATCTAGGTACTGACATAAATGTATATACATCCATTCTGTATGTATTGACTGTGTAAATACATTAGTAACGTTAATTAGGCTACGAGAATCTCATTAGTCCTTTTCTTAAATTGTATGTTATTAATTTAGTATTTGAAAATTGTATCATGTTGAAATCTTTCAAGTTAAGCTTATTTGTGAAAAACAATTGTTTGGATAAAACTAGATTTATAAACCAGCCCTAGTACAAAAGTACCAAAAAAGTTCCTCTTGATTTTGTTTGCAAGTGATTGTAAAACTTACGCCCCAAAAAAGCACTGCTGAAACAGGACGAATTTCAAGGTTTTTTGCTACTTTGGCCCTATTTCAGCAGTACACTTTGGTGCATAAATACTGTAATCACTTTCGAAAAAAAATCTGAAAAATAATAAGGAACTTTTGTAGTACTTTTGTCGCAAAATAGTTGTCCATGGTAGGAGTCTTCTTGATTTTTTTTTTTTTTTTTTTTGAACATGAATGAAAGTTGCAAAAATTTAAAAAGTGGTTGCCCCCTTTTAGCAGTTCTTTTTGGGGACATGGGTTCTATAAGAACTTGCAAAAAATATTCCTGTTTTCCAGGACTACCTTTCTAATTAATATGAAATTTGTTTTCATAAACGTTTATAACTCTTTAATGAAACCAACTTTCTTAGAAATATTATAATGCTACAATTAATTAAGTAAATTTTTATTCCGTAGTAGCATAATATTTTCAAGTAATCAACTGTTCAATATTGAAATTACTTACCAATCGTTCAAACTTTTTATTACAATTATTTAAAATTTATTAACATTAATACAATCTTTAATCGATTTATATTTCTTTCAATATCTGTTTTAAACATAACAGAATGTTTCACTTAAAAAAATGTTATAATTTTTTTTTTGCCATCCTAATAAAAGTTTAATAATATTATTGAACAAGTAAATAAGAAGATAAATGACCTTTCGGTATGAAGCTTGATATTGGCTTGTACAGAACCAATAACATTGAATATTTTGTTAATTCTCTCATTGTGGTTACGGAATTTATTTTTGAAACAAAAAAAACTAATAGAGATGAAAATCAGAAATTATTGAAAATTGAAGTGAAGATTAACCTAAACTTTGCATTTTTTTCTTAAAAATCAAGAATAAATTTCAATTTTTAAAGTAATTAAATGCATAGATTAGATCAAAAACAAAAATTAGTTTGCTAAAGTTACGGGATTTTCAGTTGTAATAGAAACAACAGTTCTTCTCTAAAGATCACCGAATTTTCTGCAAAGTTCACAGAATTTTTTGTAATGATTCAGAAAATATCCGTAAATTCACACAATTATTGAATATTCTGTAAAATCTTCCGAAGATTCAGTAATCTTTACAAAAAAAACTAAGCTTTCCCTATTTTAACTTATAACCCTGCTAATTTGGCAGACTTTTTTCTGCGTGATGGATATTCTTATACAATTTCGCTGAAAAACGGAAAAGATGAAAGAAAATGATTAAAAATAAAACATTTTAATCATTTTTGTCTTTCTTTTTGAGAAAAATACATAAATATTATTCGCTCTCCCTCGGCTGATACTTTTTTTTACTAAAATAAAGATTTTTCAAAAACTTTTAAATCATTGACTGCAAAATTCGAAAAATTGATCAAAGTAAATAATTATCAAACCTTTTAGTACTTTAGGCCTATAGTTCTAGATAATATTATATTCTTCGGACGTCAAAAATAAGATGGAGCTTTCTTAGTAGTTTTATCTCCAAAAAAATGTCACGGCAGGACATAGTTTGAACTTTTTTAGTAGTTTAGTCCAATTTTCGTAGTCTCTTTTTGATATAAAAATCCTCTGATCATGAATGCACAAATTTTGAGAAAAAAATGGAACTTATGTTTTACTTGACCCTTCGGCTGACTTTATGATAATCGAGACACAATCCTAATACAATTTTTAAACAGTTTTTAAGGATTCGTAGCCCCGGGCAGATACCCTTACTGTTTCGGTCAGTCATCCGTCCGTCCGTTCATCTATCGTACTTGAAGTCTTAGGTGGGGAAGTGAGGGAAGGAAAAGTAGGTGAAGTGATAAGGGTATTGGGAGGGTAGTAAGAAAGTGAGGGTGTGTAGGAAAAGAGAAGTAAGGGGATGTGAAAAAAAAAGGATTAGAGGAAGTGAGGGGTAAGAAAGTAGAGGTCTGGTGGGAAGTGAATGAGGAGACTGGGGTGGTCTAGTAGGGAAGGAAGGGGAAGAGAGTTGATGAGAATCATCAAAGGGGAGGAAAAGTGAGAGTAAAAAAGAGAGTAAGGTGAGCAGGGTGGAAAAGTTTGGGAGGAGGAGATTGGATCGAGGAGGGGCAGTAGGGGAAGTGAGGTGTAGGGAAGTAGAGGAGGGAGGGTAAGTGATGGAGGTTTCAGAGCGGCCCAGTATGGAAAGGAGGGGAAGTGAATGGATGAGAATCATGAGAGGTGAGGGGAGGTAAGGGTAAAAAAGAGAGTAGGGTGAGAAGGGTAGAAAAGTATGGGAGGAGGAGTTTGGATCAAAGAGGGGTAATAGGGGAAGTGAGATGTAAGGAAGTAGAGGAGGGAGGTTAATTGATCGAGGAATAGAGGGGGCCCAGTATGGAAAGGAGGGGATGTAAGTGGGTCGGAATTATGAGAGAAGAGAGGAAGTAAGGGTAAAAAGGGAGTAGGAGAGGAAAAGTATGGAGGGAGGAGAGTTGAACGACTTGATTAGCGTCTTAATAGGCCTCGGAACTTTTTTGAAACATTTTCTTAGGCAAATGTTAGCGTGATTTAAAACGAAACCTAATATAAAATATATCTGATAAGACCTTCCATACATCTTCTAAATACACTTTTAAAGACAATACTATAATTTAAAAAAAATGGGAAAAAAATAAGTAAGTAAATTTGTTTTTAAAAATGTTAGCTAATGTTTTACGTGCGGTAAACGTTTAAACTCTAGTTTATCGAGTACACCTAGATAATACGATTGAAAGCTAATGAATAGTATGAGTTGGTTACGGATGGAATCAATACTCTCATGTATAAACATGCGTATCCTTATCGATCGGGCAATTTATGTAAACTCGACAGAGAAATTAATTACCCGCCTCTATGCATACTCTTGCTCAACGCTTCACAAGAGTATCTCATATCTGATATCGATGTAGATACCCTACTCTAGGTCTAGACACCTAATACTAATGATACACACTTCCTCTGTTTCAGGTAAGGATCTAAATTTCCCCAGTAATAACGCGGGTGAGTGTTACTTCTTTAACAATAACTTACCTTTATCGCACTTTACCATCTTGTTTTGCGTTTGCTCTGCTCTACATCACTCTCCACGGCCAAAAAAGTATTTCTCCAGGTATTAGACAAAAGTATGATATTACAAGATAAAGGATTTTTAAAGTACTATAAACTATTTTTTTTCGGGATCCAAACGACTTTAAGAACGATTTTCTGATATTTGAGAATTAGTTTCATAAATTCAGGACTGTTGACCTAAAAACTTTTCTAAACATGAAAAAGTACTAATAAACATGAGGCTACAGAGGCATAATGTCAAAATTGCGTTTCGTTAAAGTTTTATGTCGAAAGGAACGAAAAGGAGCGTAATGAAATTTTTTTACGTTACTTTTTGTTCTGTTCTATATGGAACATAATTGCTACATCATTTTGACATGATGCTTCTGCATCCTTATCATCTTTCGACAGTTTTTCATATTGAGCTTAGCTTACAGCCGAATCATTTTAAGTTTGTAGAAATAAATGAGAAATATCCAAAAACGCAACTTATTTCAATTCGAATCCCTGGTTCTTTTTATTGCAAAAATATGTCCTGAATTTTGGTAGAGATAACAAAAAAAGTAATTAGGCCAATTCAAGTCTATATTTGATAAAAACCGCTAATTTTATTTTAATGACCGTAATTTATGAATTATTTTACTTTTAAATACATGCATGTTCGCACTTTCAAGAAAATAAATCACTCAGATTTTCGAAAGAATTGAAAAAATATGAATAAAAATGGAATAAATGAAGCAATAGCTGTATTCCGAAGTGAATTAATTTATTAACAGCGCCAATTTAAATCAGCTGAGCAATTTGAAAATGGGCTCAAAAAGTCCCCTAAATATATATATTTTTATCTCTCCCAAATCTCAAGAGACATTTTGACACCAAACAGAACAATTTGTAGGTGAGGCGTCTTAGAAAAAAAGTTTACTTTTTATTTTTAGACAGATGATTAATCGATTTTCCAATCAATAAAGTCACCCAAATCTTAATGAATGGAAGTAACAACTGTCTATTTTATTAATGATTTTAATAATTCAATTTCAAATTTTGAAGTTTTTGTATTATATTTTTGTTTTGGCTTATAAATGATAATTTTACAGAACAAAGCCATTAAAAAGATATATTATTACTTCATGATCTAAAAATATTTTTAATTTCGAGACTATAGGAACATATTACTTCACTTTCAAAATGTTATTGCATTATTTTAATTGAAAAAGCTCAAAAATACTGATAAAATCTTCGAAACAAAAATTTTAACTTATAAAACTATCCAAATTTGAACGCTTATAAATTTAGATGCTTCTAAAATTAATAACGGCTATATGTGAATTTGTAGGCTCTAAAATTAATGGGCTTCCAAAATTACATTATTTTTTAAACAAAATTCTCAAAAAGTATATGCTTTCATCTATCAGTCATTTTACATATGAATCTTACAAATGTGTTTGCTTCAATAAGTAACTGGCGCTATTTTAAGAATTTAAATAGAGCTTCTGGATTCAGATGATTCTAAATTCAAACAATTAGAATTTTGAACCCTTTTAAATAAAAGTACAGATTTTTAAGAAATGTTTATATCCGGGATTAAAATTTTCCTAAATTACAGATTACTTTACATAGTGTTTTTACTTTTTTAGAGATCAAATGTAATGAAAAATTTGTTTTCCCGTGGAAGAGTGAGAAGTATATATAAACGTCTATTTGTGGATAAAAAATTAACAATCTCTTGAGTACCACTTTCTTTGCATGGGCTTTTTAGTTCGTGTCTCTATTTCGTTTAGTTTAGTTAGTTTTCGTGTTTCTATTTTGTGTTACTCTCTTTATTTTGTTCCCTATTCTCTAACAACAATTTTCATCGCGTTATCTATAGTTTACTTTATTATCCATAGTGAGTCACTAACGTTTCAAGAAAATATAGATCTATAAGCTCACCTTAAAGTTTTAAATGTCGTTAATCTAAATTTTTGCCAATATTCATTATTTCAATGGTTTATAATGCTATGACTTGTTTAAATAAGTTTGTTTTAGTATTCTACAATTTTATTATAAGCGAATTGTAGAATAATAATAATAATCAAATTAATTTACCTAAAATAATTATTTTAGGTAAATTAATTTTCACAATCTGATCGCTACTTATTTAAAAAACAGTCGAGCTAATAACTATGATAGTTACTATGCTTTTTACTTACTGTTACTAGCAATTTTTAGTTTTAGAAATTTATAATTGGTTCCCTAGATAATCAATCCGTTTAAAAGTTGAAAAATACTCTTCATAACGTTCGACTTTTTTGAGAGAGAGAACAATTTAGTCCCGTAGTGAGTTAAAGTCTCACACACTTCATGGGATGATAAATAGATGTTTATGATTTAAATGTATGTTAGTGCTTTATGTTACGTAAGCGATTCAGATAGAGATTGCATATTCAAAGCATAAATAGCCAATTTGAATTCCTTCCTTAAATTTATTGTTTAGAACCGAAAAAAATGAACCGCCTAGCCCCATTTCATGGTACTTCCGAACTTCAATATATCACAAAAACTGTAGATCCATATCTAGGAGATTAACATTTTTCAAGAGCCCTGGGCAATCCTCTCGCATTAGTTTCGTCTAGGAAATAAGTTGTTGAATTTAGCAAATTTAGTCGCACGTGACGACCCCTCGATTCTTTCTCGTTTCGGTAATTTAACCCCTACGTAATCCGTCGCATATTTTACAAGTCACTCTGCCACGAATCCCTATGGTTTTCGGAGAAAAGGGAAGTGTAGACGGAAGTGAAGTGTGTCTGAGGGTGATGTGATGAAGATGGAGAGAGGGTGTAGGTATGGGGGATGAAAGCATTTTCCGTCCACCGATGAAAAGAGGAAAGATATCAGTGAAGAAAAGACGGAAAATTGCAGGCAATCTGGCTGATTAGGCTTCTCAAGATCGTTTCTGGTACAGAAACTCCAGACACATTCGATAGATGATCAAACTCAATGTGAAAAAGAAGAATGATATTGTAATTTTAAATATTTTTCAACCAAAGGTAATCAGTTTTACGTAAAAAATGAAGTAAGGGGCTGTTCAAAAACTATGTCACGCTATTTAAAAAATGTTTCCACTCCTCCTCTACTTCGTTACAGATCATCACACAAAGCTTAAACTCCCAAGGGCGACGTCATAAATACGAACACCCCCCCTCCAATCTTTAAATTCAAAAACGTATCTTCGATATTATTTAATAAACGTCTAAAATAAAACAAAAAACATGAACAAATAATATTTTAACAGACTTATGAACAAATAATATTTTAACAGACTTCTCAACCTAAAATGCTCTCAAAAACGGCTAAACAGGATGATTTTCCACAAAAATTGGGATTAAAATCTTTTGAATACAACTTATATATAGATACGATATTGAATTCAATATAAAACCCTTCAAATTTCAAGTCGAAATATATACATATCATTTCCGAAAAATAAAAATTCCTAAAATTTGAAATTCCGTAAAAAAAAAATCTACCGAAAATTATCATGGCTAAAATGCTAAGCCTTCAATATTCCTTAAATTAGAAAATTTCCATGAATAACAAATTACCGAATATTTAAATTCCAGGCAAGAAAAAGATTCAATAGGGCATTAATAGCCCACATATGATATAAGATCATTAAAAACTCGACGATTCACTATATTTAGAAATTTTTAAATTCGTCAATTTACTATTTTCGGGAATACTTGAATTGAGGTTTTAGAATTTCGGAAATAAACACTTTCGGTAGTTTTATTTTCTTCCTGGGAATTTTCAGTTTTCGGGAAATTTCTGTTTTGGTCATTATTTTGTAGGTATCTTCTCTCATTCGGAATTTTGAACATTGACAAAAATTATGTCATTCCCAAAAAGTTAAATTTTCCACAAAAAAAGATTCATTTTCTAGCAACAAAATTTAAATTTTCAACGAAAGAGTAGAGTTTTCAAAATCAAAAGTAGATTTTTTTAGAAAACAGTTAACTTTTAAACTTAAAAGATGAATTTTCAAACAAGAAAAATAGGCTTCTAACGAAAAATGTAATAGTTGATATTTAAAAAAAATAACTTTTTTCAAGAAAATAATAAAATCGTGAACCAAAAAGATTTCTTTTGAACTAAAAAAAAAATTAATTTTCAACCAAGAGAGATTTTTCATTCAAGACGGAAAAAAAATTCTCAACTAAATTCTTGAATTCTAAAGCTGAAAATGAAAATTCTCTACAAAGAAATTGGATTTTCTGCCCTCAAATATGAATTGTCATCTATAAAATAAATTTCCGACCAAATAGGTCAATTTTCTACTAAAATAATAGAATTTTCAACCCAAAAAGACGAATTTTTTACAAAACAGTTGAGTTTTAATCCCGAAAATATGAATTTTCAACAATAATGGCAATTTACGGGAAGATAGTTGAATATTAAACTAAAAATGATCCATTTTGAGCCAGAAATGAAATAGTGAAAGTCGCATTTCAAAACAATTTTTCAAAATTTTCAACAACAAAAAAAAACTAATTTTCAACCAAAGATAAGTGAATAATAACTTTCTAAAAACCAATAAAATTTATTTTCAAGAAGACAGTTCCTCCCTCAACTAAGGAATTGAATTTCCAATCAAGAAGATTAATTTTAGACCAAAAAATATAAATTTACAACAAAATACATATCTCTGGAACCAACTACTTGAAGTTTAATCTAAAAACCATGAATTTTCAATAAATAATGGAATAGTTAAATTTTTTGTCAAACAAATTAATTCTTATACATAAAAAATCGAATTTTGAACAAAATAATTCAATCTTTAACCAGTAAAATTAATTTTTAACAAAGTAGTTCAACTTTCACCCAATTAATTGAATTCTCGGCAAAAAAGATGTATTCTCAATGAAAAATAAAATACTCAAATTTTCAACTAAAAACGATAAATTAGCAGCCGAAAATGGATAGGTTAAATTTTCAGTCGGAAAAATTAATTTTCAACTAAAAGAACAAACTTAGATGTTTTACTGATAAAATTAAATCACTAATTTCAATTTTTTGAAGCATTTAAAAAAATTGTTATTTACATTGATATTTCATATGTGTGACATACATATATTCTGTTCTCGAAACTTTTCGAAAAAAAATTATATACATTCTAAGTTCTAAGGCAGAGGAACCAAATGTGGATCGGGTTTCCCAATGTGAATCAGTGGTTTTTCTTTTATTAATATGGATATTATTTGTTATATAGTTTATGCAAATAATTTAATATAAATTAAACTACATATTTTCGATCAGAAAAATAATAATTATATAAATTAACAGCGTAGAGGAACACTAATCCAAATTTGGTTCATCTGCCTTATACAAATTTTTGTTGACGCTAGAAAAAGAACTCTCAACGGTAAAAAAAAGTGGTAGAAATATCCGCGCAGAACTTTAATGAAAAGTAGTCACAATACTGCTGTCTTTTTGTTTGAAAGCAATGCATTTAAATTATTTATAATGGGATCGTTCTTTTAATTTAAATTGCAAAACCCAACGATGGGAATGGAGTTGGAGTTATTTTGATGCCACTCGACCCGCAGCTCAGAACTGGATTAATTGTGAATTTAGACTCGATGTTATGCACTTTTGAATATCTTTTTTGTTAGGTTTTAATAGAGACAGAAGAAGAAATAGACGCTGTTTACCAAAAATACGATAAATGTAGAAATGAAGATGGGTGCATCAGCCTCAAGCAAATTATCGATTTTCCAAGTCGAAACTTCGTAAGAAGCTCATGCTGGTTCAGTTGAATATTCATTCTTCAGTTTAGATAATTTTTTTTTGTATTTATGTTCGGGAAAAATAGAAGCCTTTTTGTTATTTGAAATTTCCGTATAATAAAATGAAAGCAATAGAATCAATAATTGATTATTATGTACAAATTGCATTCTTTATTATTACTGATCGAATCTTGTCACGAATCTGATTCCGCAGTGTGAAAGGAAATTTAATAAAAGAATATATCTTAACGTATGGGGTGCCTTTATCGAAATGAAAGCTGAGAATTATTTATGTTCCCTGGAGGCAATAAAGTTATCAGATGGAAGTAAATCATGTTACGTAAAATTGAAAGACAGGAGAGCTTCATACAATCTCGTATTTTATGAGCAAAAGTATCCAATAACATCTCAAATCGACCCTTTGTTTTATTTAAAACTATGCTCATAGATGAATTATTTCAAACTTTTTTTGTTTTTGATCCGGTCTGTGTACAAGCCGAAATTTTGTAATTTGGAAAAAAAATTTGTATTCATTAATACAATAATCTACGATTCATTCTTCATGTCTGTTTGACATCTTGTGAAATTGTCTACAACATGAAGTTTTTTCTCCTTGCATGGAAATTATTCACCATTGATTTTCAAGTTATTAATTTTGTACTTTAGATTAAAATGACTGAATTTTAAAATCGTAATACAAAATTATAAAATCATCCATTTTTAATGACTTTGTTTCAAAATCCTAACTTAAGTTGTATGCTTCAATTTTAAACGAAATTTGGAATTGTTTTATTTGTAACGCTTCAAGATTGAATTCATTCATTCTTCAAGCTTCCAATTCGAAATCATATAATATTTAACGTTCTCCGAATGAATAACATTTACAGTGTTGGCTGATACTTCATGATATAATAGATACCTGGTGATAATTTTTATCATCTTTAAACATTTTATAATTCCAGTTTTCAGCTTTAAAAGCTTAAATTCAATAGTATTGGTTTTTCAGTTTCATAATTCTTAAATGCTTGATCAGGAACGTTAAAACATTCTAAATGTATAATTTTGTTATCTTAGTAGTGTTGAGCAAATAATAATAATTTGAAATTTTCAGTTTTTAATGCTTCTTTATAATTATTAAATTTTTTGCGGGCATTATATTTCCCATTTCAAATTACATAATTTTGTAGGCTACTACTTTAAATTTGTACTATTTTAATTTTTTTAAATACAACGAAACCCGGATTTAGCTCCCCTGTATTGTGCCCTTCCGATGTGCACTCAGGCATGAAAAAACAAAGAGAAAAACAGGAGAGAGACAAAATAGTTCCGAGTCTCTGGATTTAACGTCAAGATCAGCCCTAAAACCTGCGCTGAATCCAGGTTCGACTGAAGTATCTAATTTTGAAATCCTTTATGGACTTATTCTCAGTAATTGAATGGGTGTAAAAAAAGTTGAACTGTTTTTGAATTAGAGTTCTTTTTTTACTAAAAAGAAATCGCAGTTCGTTTCCTTTTAATAACTTTACTTTGAAAAATCGACTAGTTTTATATCAATTGAAAACAAAATTTCACTACAGTTTCGATAGAGTTCTGAATGCCCATAATAATATGTCCATTTTTCAACCTGACAATATTTAAAAAAAAACAATCCTAATTTTTTTTTTGCAGCAAAAGGGAAAAAAACTTTATTTAAAAAAGAACTTCATTTTTTAAGGTAAACTGTTTTTTAGACAACTCTTACGATTAATGTGAAGTGTGTATACTTTCTAATACTTGTCACCTGTATTATTCAAATTTAAAGGCATTTAGCTTAAAACTGTTCAATTTTTCAGGTTTGAAATTAAAAATGTAAGCATATTTCAGGAAAATACATTCAAATTCAAACCGTTTCAGACTGAACAATTAAAAATTAAGAGATTTAAAAAGTAACATCTTTGATTTCATACTTTAAAAGCTAAACAATTCTAAAGAGGCCTTAGAAATGAAACTGTATTAAAAATGGGTATGCAAAACTGCACAATTTTGAACATGAAAATTATATAAATCAAATATTTCAAATAGAAATTTTGAAAAAAGTTCCTGTTGTTTATCCCAAGCCAAATATTAAAAATATATAATTCGACCCCGTTTCATATAACTCACAATCTTAAAAATAAAAAATTCTCTCTTCAAATCCAAAAAGAAAATCAAAGACTAAAAATGCCTCCCTTACGTCTTAATAAAAATGTTTGGAATAAAGTATTTCCCACTTAAAAGTAAAAAATCTGCCCCTTTTTATCTTAAGAAAATTGTGAAAATTAAAGGCATTCTCCCACTTCAAGTGAATAAAAAGATGAAAAATGCAAAATTCCATATTCAAATTACGAAATAAGTTGAAAACAAAACTTGTCTTTTTTAATTCAAAAACAAATTAAATACTAAAATTTCCTACCTTCCAATTTAATAAAAAAATTTCCTCTTCCGATTCAGAAGAGGCTAAAAATGAAAAATTCTTCCCGTTCAGCATTAGAAAAATGTTAAAAGTATCTGTCCCACTTTAACTCAATTGAAATATTAATTGAACTGTTGAAAATAAAAAATGTCCCCTTTCAATCCAGAAAAAAAAATTGAAAATAAAAAATTTAACTTTTGAAGTTGGAAAGAATTTCGGATGAAACTCATTCAAAATTGAATAATTTTATATCATATTGTAAGGGTGACATTTGAAATAATTATGAAGAATTTTCTACTCAAAAATTTGAAAAATATAGTATTAACTGTTCTGTAAATTACTAAAATAAATGGTACTTAAGAAATAATGCTTCATACATTGAAGGGCTTCTAATTTTTAATTTTACGTTATTGAAATTTTTATGAATTTATGAAATTAAAATCGTTTAATTTTAGTTTAAAATAATTTAAATTCAGAAGATCTATCATGCGTTTATTTTTCAGTTAAGTATTTGATACTTTAAAAAGATTATTCAGGTATAAAAATTTTAATTTTTATAATTTTCATGATTTGGAAGAATTTGTGTTAACCAGAAAAAGACCAAAAATTTGCTTTGGTTTCTAGAGGACACCCGGAAATTATTATTTCTATTATATAAAACACTTTTTTGTTCGTTGAAATGTTATACGCTGTCTTTATTTTAGATTTATTACTTTTTAGAGGTTCTTAAGTTCTACTTTACTTAAAAAAGTTCATAAAAAAAAATTATTTTCACCTTCTTCTTTTCGAGAATTAATCCAACGACCGATATTCTATCATATTTTATCTAATAAATCCTTTTAAATCTTCCGAAAATGTCTAAAACACCAAATATTTACAAGAGTGTTGTTACGGATTTTGAAATTGTTTATATTTTTTAATTTATAGGAAATGCAAATCCAGGCTAGTTTATAAAGATTAGGAAGACGCTTGAGGAAGAGAAAGAAAAAAAATGTTGGGTCAGAAAAGTAAGGGTGGCAGAATTATAATTAGTATTCAATAATTCATGAATACAATGTGAGCTTTGGGACTAGGTGTGATTTCCTCCAATTAGGGAAATTTTGTTTTCTGAATTCTTAATTTGTTTCAAATTGAAGTTACTTAATTACAGTGACTTTATGTATTTATCGTCACCATAAAATGAACACGAATAGAAGATCAGGATGAGTGAACAATTATTTGAGAGAGTACATTTTCGTTGAACTTGAATCGCGGTAATCTTCTTGGCTCGAATTAATTTCCGCCTCTCTTGCTGTCGCTTAATTCAATCTCGATGACAATGAAGCACCGATTCGCAGTTTAGAGTTTCTATTTCTGTCTCCCTGAGAATAATGAAGAGCAGAGTCTAACTTTCTCGAAAGCAGTTTTCTATTTTCTTTCGGAAAAATGTATTTCTTATCTTCTTCCAATTTCATTCCACTTTCCTCGATAATGCGGTTTTTAATTCCAAAAATTGATCTATAAAAATATATGATATGGATGCCATAAAACACATTATTATTAATTTGATTAAAAAGCTAAATTAATTGAAAACCAGTGAAATTCTCAATATAAATACCGCAGGCTACCAAAATCCTTTCTAAGGAACAAAAATTAAATAATTGAAACTTTCAAAGCTTTTGTGAATTCAAAGTATTAAATATTTTAATAAGCTAATGTTCAATTCGTCAATTTATCACAGAATTTTATCAGACTTTTTTCGAACTTAGGGTTCTTTTTCTTGTCTGGAAAAAGCTGATGTTTTTTCCTTTAAATACCCTTAGATTAAAAAATAGGCATATGGTTATTTATTTATAAAAATTAGCGTTTATTAGCGGACTGGGATTCACCAACCGACCCGGTAAGAGTCTTGCAGACTGGTCCTAAAATCCGTTCTATCCCATTTTTTTTAACGAAGTATCTAGGCTCACCGAAAATATTCGGATTTTGATAGATATCAAGAATTTCTAAAAACTTTGTAATATTTCTACAAATTGCAAATAATTTTACGAGAATTAAGGGATTTTGTAGGATTTCAAGGATTTGAAGAGAATTTCCCTAAATTTCGAGAGATTTGGAAGGCTATCACAGAATTGATAAAATTCTAGTATATTGAAAAACATTTCAAGTAACTTTTGAAGATTTTAGTGAATTAAAGGGATTTTATGTAAAAGCTCTCAATATAGAATTTTCAATATATTTACCATAATCTCAAAGGATTTAATAGGACTTTAAATATTGAAAGGTATTTTCAAGGAATATCATCGGATTTTATGTCATTTTACGGCATTTTAACAGATTTTATCATATTTGAATGAATTTCAAAGAATTTATTTACAGAAATTGAGGAACTACAAAGAATTTCAAAGATTTGGGAATATTTATAAATATTTCAAAGTATTTGTAAAGATTTCAAAGGATTTGAAAGATTTTAGTCTATTTTAGAAGATTTCAAGAAATTTTCAAGAGCTTTAACAAATTTCAAAGAAAATCAAAAAATTGGAAAGGATTCACAATATTTTAGGGTATTTTAAGGCATTCTGAGAAATTTTCATGAGATTTAAAAAATTTCGAGGAACTTTCACAGACCTAAATGGTTTTGAGGCACTTAAAAATATTTACTGCGATTTTAAAGAATTCATTACCAAGAAAATAGTGATTTTTGAATATTGCAGGGTATTTAAAAAGATTTCTCGGAATTTTCACGGAAGAACTTGAAGGAATTTCCAAGGATTTCAAAATATATTTTGCGATTTTAAATGACTTTTTAGAATTTCGGAAGAATTCAAAGGATTTTAGAAGGCTCATAAGGTTTTAGGGTATTTGCAAATATTCCAAGGGATTTTTAAAGGATTTGATAAGATAGGATTTCCAAGATTTGAAGTTTTATTAATTTTTCAATTTTAAGTAGGGGAGACCATCCTACAAGGCTAATTGACCTACAGTAGATCATAATCATTAATTAACCCTTTCAGGTGCACATTTTTTTTTAAACTAATTCTTGCTATTCATGGTAACTTCTGAGTTTTTTGGGGTGACTATGTGATTGTAATGTTGAATTATTCGAACAATTTGCACAAAACACGTTGTATAGGGGGTTTTGGAGCCGTAGATTGCAAATTTGATGTCAGAATTGCAAATTTCAAAATGGCGCATACAAGATGACTATTTTACTCTAATTTTGAAGTTTTCGAACAATTCATACGAAACTTGCTGCATGAGCATTTTTTTGGTCGCTGATTACGATTCTGAGGTCAGAATTAGAAAACTCAAAATTTGGTGTCAGAATTGCAAAACTCGAAATGGTGGATCCAAAATGGCGGCTATATTAGTGAAAATTCTCAGTTTTTTCGCAATTGCGCCGAAACTTGGTATATGGGGGTTTTCGGGGTCGCTGGTTACGAATCTAGTGTCAGAATTGCAAAATTCAAAATAGCAGATTGAAATTGAAGGTAAATCGAAAGTGTGTTGGCAATTGCTACGAAACTTGGTATACTGGGATTTTCGGGATCGGTGATTGCGATTCTGATATAAGATTTCTGATCAGCGACCTCAAAAATCCCCATACACTAAGTTTCATAGCAATTGCAAAAAATTTCTAATTTGCAGTAATATACCACCATTTTGAATTTTGCAATTTTGTCATTTTATTCTTAATCAGTGGCCCGAAAAATATTTTTTTTTTATGATTTCATAATCGATCACAAATACGGTATACTATATGCACTTATGCCGAAAATTCTTCACAAATCGTAATTTTTTATGAATTCAAAAAATAAAACAGAAAAAACCTGTCTCCTGAAAATTTTTCAAAAAATATATGTTACAGTTCTACGTGTTATCTAACTGGAAAAAATTTATCACAGCTATAGGACTAGTACTTTATAAACAGACAATTTTATTCGAAAAAAGTGATTTTTTTCGATTTCAATTATTTATAACAAATAGTTAATTAAAAATTTTACACAGTTTTGTATAATAATAATTTTACACGAACCCTTAAGAGTCTAAAATC
>JAABKJ010000167.1:0-35693 GCA_011634705.1 Andricus grossulariae
CTTTATGTAATTTTTTTTAAATGCCTATAAGTTTCTTGTAATCTTGTGTATTCTCGAGTGTCTACCAGTCCGGGAAATCGGGAAAACCGGGAAATGGCCAGGATTTTTCTCTCGAATGTACTAATATGCAAATTAAAAGTGGTTCCATGCATTATATTAATCTAATTCTGAGTTGGAACAGAGAAATTGTGAAATAATCATACTTCTTACTTTGAACAGGGAATTTCCCGAAAGAGTTAACAATTTCGACTCAGAACAGTGAATTTTCTAAAAAAAAATATCATTCTTAGTTGAGACAGGGGATTTCAGTAGAAAAATATAATTTTCATTTTGAGACACGGAATTTTCTAAGAGATTTTTTAATTCTGAGTTGGGACAGAGAGTTTCCATGAAGAATTATAATTTTGCTTTGGGATAGGCAATTTCCTAATAAAAAATATAATTTTTACTTTGAAATAGGGAATTTTCCAAACGAATTATAATAATTATTTTTTCACCGGAAGTTTTCGTAAAGAATTATAATTTCACTTCGAACAGGGAATTTTTTACATAGAACGGGAATTTAGAAAAAATTTTAATTCTGATTTAGAAGTATGGAATTTGACAGAAGTCCCTCTTCCAAGTCAGAAGTTATCTTAATTTTAAACTTCCCGCTTCCAAAGTTTATAAAAAGGTATTTACTATGATTCTGAATTATAATAGATAATTTTGTAAATAAATATAATTCTGAGTTAGAACAGGAATGTTTGAAAATGAATTTAATTGTAACTTGGTGCATGGTATTTTCTAAAAGAATTATAATTTTGGACGGGAAATTAATAAATGAAATATTCAAAAAATTGCCCTAAAGAGTGATAATTTTGACTTTGGAAGAGAGAATTTCGAAAGAAATTATAATTTTGTCTCGGAACAGGTAATTTTTGAGAGGAAACGGGAAATTTTGGGAAATAATTTTAATTCTGATTTATGAAGAGGGAATTTGCAGAAAAGATAACTGTAACAAGTCAGAATACGTCAAATTTTGAAAATACCTTGTTTCAAATCACAATTTGGCTGAATCAAAAAATTCTTCCTGTTTGCAAATAAAAATGTACGTAAATTTGAAACTTCCCTGTTCAAAATTTTATAAAAAAGGAAGTTACTATATTTCTGAATCATAATAGAAAATGTTTTAAATAAATATAATTCTGACTTTGAATGGAACATTTTTGGAAATAAATGTAATTGTGACTTGGAATTTCCTTAAAGGATTATAATTTTGACTTTCGAATAGGGAATTTCTGCAAAGAAGTATAATTTTTAGTTGGGAACAGGGGATTTTTGTAAAGAATTATTATTTGACTTGGAGCAGACAATTTTTGACATGAATCGGGAATTTTGGAAAATAATTTTAATTCTGGTTTAGAAAAAAAGGGAATTTGATAAAAAAAATCCTGTTCAAATTTAGAAATATAATTCTTTTACAAAATCCTCTGTTCCAACTCAGTATTGAAATTTTTTTCTAAAATTCCCTGTTCTAAATCAGAAATCTTTGAAATCGTTTGAAATGTTTAGAAATCTCTTAAAATCATTCAAAATAATTTGAAATTATTTAAATCTTTTAAATTGACCACGAGAAAATCGGGAAACTACCGGGAATGAAATCCCTGCAATATTTTGTGTAATATGATACCTTTGTATTTTTTTGATCACAATAACCTTACCTCATCATTGTGTAATTCTTTTCTTTATTAATCTATTTTGCTCCTAATCAGTATAATTCTTTTACAAAATCCTCTGTTCCAACTCAGTATTGAAATTCTTTTCTAAAATTCCCCTTTCCAAATCAGAAATCTTTGAAATCGTTTGAAATGTTTAAAAATCTCTTAAAATCATTCAAAATAATTTGAAATTATTGAAATCTTTTGAACTCTTTTAAATTGACTGCGAGAAAATCGGGAAATTACCGGGAATGAAATCCCTGCAATATTGTGTGTAATATGATACCTTTGTATTTTTTTTATCACAATAATCTTACCTCATCACTGTGTAATCCTTTTCTTTAGTAATCTATTTTGTTCCTAATCATTATAATTCTCTTACAAATTTTCACTGTTTCAACTCAGTATTGAAATTCTTTTCTAAAATTCCCTTTTCCAAATCAGAAATCTTTGAAATCGTTTGAAATGTTTAAGAATCTCTTAAAATCATTCAAAATAATTTGAAATCATTCAAATCTTTAGAACTGTTTTAAATTGACCAGGACAAATTAAAAACTGATCGGGAGAAAATCGGGAAATGACCGGGAATGAAATCCCTGTAATATTTTTTGTAATATGATACCTTTGTAGTTTTTTAAATCACAGTAATATTATGTAATCATTTTGTGATTTCCTATCTTTAGTAATCTATTTTATTCCTAATCTTTTTTAATACCTGTAATTTGTGTTGCCTATGCACTATTTATAAATTATTTTAATGGTTTATCCCCGTAATCTTTTGTGTAATATGATACCTTTGTTTCAATCACTGTAATCTTATTAAATCATTATGTCATTCTTTTCCTTGCCAATCGATTTTATTCCTAATCTTTTTTAATCCCTGTAATTTGTGTAATCTATGCACTATTTATAAATTCTTCTGATGGGTTATCCTTCTAACCTTTTGTAAGTAATCTAATCCCCCGAAACCCCCGCATGTAATATTGGTATCAAGTTTGATTAGTAAATATCCAATGTAAACGGATAAATTAGGTGTCGATTAGATTGAAAGGTGATAACGACTTCGGAATGATTCCTATCTACATAAAGGCTAATTGGCTGGAAGGTTTGTTAGAAAGTTGACTAAGCTGGGGGAAAAGGGACGTCAGGTTTTTAGTTAGGTTTCGTTTGATTGGATTTCTCGGTTTCTCCCTAGTTCATTTTGTAACTCCACATTCCGCCGACTACGTTTTACGTTTCGTTTGCTTTGCTTGGCTCTGGACCAGCTTCCATGATTAGATCGGCAACTGAGTTCGAACTCGATGTCTTGCTCTCTCCTTTTCCATCTGATTTTTTTTCTCTCTTTCACATATCTCCCCGCATCCACCCACCCACCCCCTCAGCCAACCATCCTCTTTGCCTCTTTCACAACTCAGGCGCGCCATTCTGTCTCTCCCTTCGCTTCTGACTGTCAACCATTTCGAAAGATTTGCTGGGAAACACATGGTCGTACGTGCTGCAACAGTGTTTCACGAAGCACATCACGCATCTAATTTTTCCATCTTTTATTTAACCTTTTGACCTCTTGGATTCTCAAGATTAATCAATAGGGGGAGAGTCGAGTCAAGGAGGAGAATGGGAGGTGGTCGGACTTTATTGAGTCATGGCGGGGCGTTTGATCTTGGAAATATGTTGGCTTTTATGGAATGAGTGTGTGAAATAAGATGTAGCATTTTTTATAATAAAGAAAACAATTAATCACAGCTTTCATTTTGTATTGAGAAAGTAAGATTATCAGGGTTGCTACAAAACCCCAATTTTGAAATTTCTTATCTTTTCCCTGACTTTTTTTTTACCCCTTCTTCATTTTCCCTGACCGTTCTAAATTTTTATTTAGGTATTAAAACAAGCGTAAACCTAGAAGATCAATAATGTCAATACAAACAAAAATTATTTTGAAATATAATTATATTAATTTTCAACCAGAAAGTTGTTTTTTCAACTTAAAAAGATAAATTAAAAACAATTAATTTTCAACTAAGAAAAAAAGGAATTTTTGACAATATAGTTAAATTTTCAACCAAAGTTTTGGAACTTCTCTAATATTCAATCAAAAACAGTTGAATTAAATAATAAAATACAAACTTTCAAGTAAAAAGATAGATTTCTAAGCAAAAATAGAATAGTTCATATTTTAGTTTAAAAATTGATGTTCAAATTAAAAAAAAAAAGAATTTTTAACCAAATAAATGAATTTTTAACTAAACTGATGAATATTCAACTAAAAAAATTAATTTTTAATCAAATAATTGAGTTTTCAACCCAAACAGATGAATTTTCAGTTAAAGAAATGAATTTTGAACTAAAATTATGAACCTTAAACAAAAAAATGAATTTTAAACCAAGTAGTTGAATTTTTAATCCAAAAGTTAAATTTTCTACAAAAAAAGACCAATTTTCCACAAAATAAATGAATTTAAAACTCAAAAGGATAAATTTTCAGTCAAAAATAGAATAGCTAAATTTTCAGTTGGAAAAATAAACTTTCAACTAAAAAAAATAATACTCAGCCAAAGAAATGATTTTTTAACCAAAAATACAACAGTTAAATTTTCAGGCGAAATACATTAGTTTTCAAAAAAATAGAATAACCAAACAGATGAATTTTCAATCCGGAAGATTAAATTTGTATCAAAAAAGATAAACTTTTCACAAAAAATGGGATAGTTCAATTTTTAGTTAAAAAAAAATTAGATTTTAACTTTTCAAATCAAAATGTATCAATAGAATAGTTAAATTTTCAGTTAGAAAAATAAAATTTCAAAAGAAAAAAAAAACTAATTTTGAACCAAAGAAATGAATTTTAAACCAAAAAGATCATCTTTAATCTAAGATTTATTTTTCAACCAAGAAAGGCGAATTTTCAACAAAAAAAATAGTTGAGTTTTCATCTAAAACAGATCAATTTTAAACTTAAAATAGTAAAGTTAAATTTTCAATCAAAAATTCAGTTTTCTAGTTAAAGATTCTTGAATTCAGTTGAAAATGGTTTGGTTTAAAATTAAACTATTTTCTTGAAAATTAGTTTTTTTGGTTAAAAATTAATGTTTTTAACTGAAAATTTAACTATTTTATTTTAGGTAAAAATTTGTCTTTCATAGTTAAAAAGTCCTATTTTGTGGAAAATTCGTCTTTTTGGTAGAAACTGAATCTTCTGGCTTGAAAATTTATATTTTGGTTGAAAATTAGACTATTTTTGGAAAAAATTTAATTAGTTTTTTTTCACTCAATATTTTAATATTCCAATTTCGATTGTAAAATGCTTTCTTTTTAGTTGATAATTGAATTATTTGGTTCGAAATTCACGTACTTTGTTGAAAATTCGTATTTTTGGGTAGAAAATTAATCTTCTCAGTTGAAAAGTAATGTTTTTGGTTAAAAATTCAACTATTTCCTTAAAACTTCATCTTCTTTGCCAAAAATTAAACAATTTTGTGAAAAAATATCCTTTTTGGTTGAAAATTTATTTTTCAGCTTTAAAATGTAACTATTCCAGTTGAAGATTCATCATTTTAGTTGAAAATTCATCTCCTTGTTTGCAAAATTAACTATTTGTTTCATATATTTCTTTTAATTAAATTTTGTAACAGAAAATTTAACTATTCTATTTTTGGTTGAGAATTTATCTCTTTTAGTTGAAAATTCATATATTTTGTTTAAAATTCGTATTTTTCTGCAGAAAATTATTCTCCTTGGTTGATCAATAATGAGCCACTTTCAATTTAATTAATTGAAAGCGTTTATAATTCACCTTATGCAAAAAAAAAACAATTTTCTCAGCATTTTAGAAGTGAAACGCTTATCTCTTTAATGGAGTTTACTCTCTCATGAATTTACAGTACTGAGGGTGTTGAAAAGAAGATGAGAAGTGGAAAGAAGATAGAAAGAAATGACGATGGCTTAAGTAGGTGTGGCGTGTCCAGCATACGGAGTAGCGTTTTTCCTTGCCAATTCAATTATCCTCCAGACTTTCGCAATCTTTCCAAAAGGAAGCTTACGATATAAAGTTGCATTTTTTATACAGACACTCGCTTCAAATGATTATATTTGGACCATTGAGCATTAATGTGATATGCAAATTAACACTCAGAAAAATGTTTGAATCAAACAAACATTTGTTCAATTCAATAAAATATTTGTTTGACCCTATATCAAAGAAAGAATTTTTTTTATTTGAAGGAACTTTTTTATGAATGAAAGGAGGTATAAATTTAAGAATTTATGAATTAATATAAAAATCTGTGCAAAATACTGCATACTGAACATATGTAACATTTGGCTTCATCATAGAGGGAGGTTTGTAATTACCTTAATTATCAAATCTACTTTTTTGAAATATTTCGATATAATTCGACCCTAGGTCTGATAGGTTTTTGAGCTAGATCGGCCATTTAGAAGTAGTTTTTCATTAGTTTAGAGATTTTAAAAAAATACCTTGCTTATATGAGAAAAAATTTCTTGATACTCAAAATACAGCGATACGATATCTAGTGAATTTGTTCGCGTCTTCGAGACTCATCGATCGACCTATTGTTGAACCTTCCATGACTCACCAGCACCGATTTATGAAGTTTCCAAAAAATTGTTCATTCTATTCATATGAGAAAAACGGTTTTGATATTCAAAATAGGACAAAAATATAAGTAAAGTATTTGTTCGCGTCCTTGAGACGCATCGATTGACCTATTGTTGAATCTTTTATGGCCCACTAGTACCGATTTATTAAGTTTCAAAAAAATTTGTGTGTTCTGTTTATATGAGAAAAACTTTGTTCATATTAGGAATACTACAGTACTGTATCTAAAATATTTGTTCGTGTCTTCGAAAGACACCGAATGACCTATTAATGAACCTCTATAACTTCTTATCATCTAGCAATACCGATATATAAAGTTTAAAAATATATTGTTTATCTTGTTGATATGAGGAAAACTTTTTTAATATTGGGAATACAACAGTAATGTCTATGATATATTTGTTCGCGTCTTCAAGACGCATCGATTACATCGAAAATTCTTTATAATCTTTTAAAACATCTTTAAATCTTTAAAATACTTTAAAATTTCTTTAAATATATTGACATACCTTGGAATCTTTGAAAATAGCATAAAAAAGTTTAATTCTTTAAAATGTCTAAAAAAAATTGTAATCTTTGATAATACCTCGAAATATTGAAAATCTCTTTGAATCTTAAAGTGCTCTGAATCCCTCAATTCTTGCGAATAATATTTTTTGAATTTCATTAAAATATTATAAAATCCCTTGAAATCCATAAAATCTGATGATATTCCTTGAAATTTCTTGAAATCCTTTGAAAAATTGTTGAAATCCTTTAAAATACCATAAAATATTTCAAATTATTTGAAATATTTGGAAATACTTCAAAAATTTGGAAACTATTGAAAATTATTTAGAATCTCTTAAAGTACCATAAAATATGTAAAATCATTTGAGATTTCTTGAAATCTATTGAAATTCCTTGGAATCTGTTGAAAGATCTTAAAATCTTTCAAATGTTTTAAATTCTTTAAAAATACCTTGAAATTTTGAAAAACGAGTTGAAAAATCGCTTTCAAATCTTTGAAATGCTTTAAAATGTCTCAATTCTGTGAATACATTCTTTGAAATTTTGTTAAAATATTATAAAATCAGATGATATTCCTTGAAATATTCCTTAAATCTTTAAAATCCTTGAAAATTTCTTTAAATCTATTGACATACCTTGGAATATTTCAAAAGATCCTAAAATCTTTAAAATTCTTCAAAATCTATTTAAAAATTTTAAACCTTTGAAAATATTTGGAAATATTTGAAGTCCTTTAAAATCCTGGAAAATTCACTAAAATACCTCATTGAGAGCCCTTAAAATCCCTGAAAATTACGGAAATCTTTTAAAATCTAATAAAAGCCCGTGTAGTCCATTTAAAATTCCTAAAAAATCCTTTGAAATGAATATTTTGTTTAAAAAACCTAAAATCTTGTAAATTCTTTAAATTTTTGGAAATACCTTGAATATTATCAAATCCCTTACAATCCCGTTAGGTCACATAAAATCTGATATTCCTTGAAATCCCTTGAAATCTCTTGAAATATTTGAAGTCCTATGAAATCATTCGAGATCCTGGGAAATTCATTAAAATACCTTATTGAGAGCCTTTAAAATTCCATAAAATTATTAAAATCCTCGGAAATCCTATAAACTCTGTTAAAATCCCTTAAAAATCTCTTGAATTCTTTTAAAATATCCTAAAACATTCTAGGTTCCGTAAAATCCTTTCAAATCTTCCGAAATGCTAGGAAATTCTTCAAAAGCACATGATTTTTTTTTCATTCGTAAAAATCATTAAAATTGTTAGAAATTCCTTGTTTTTCTTTAATTCTTTGAAATCTTTTGGAATCCCTTGAAATTGTTTAAAGAACTTGAAAATTCCTTGGAGCCTTTTAAAATTCCTTAAAATACTTTGAAATCCTCCAAATTTTTTTAATCTATTGAAATTCCGCAATTCTTATGAATAAATTCTTTGAAATGTCATTTAAATATTATGAAATCTTTATTGTAAAGAAGAGTGAAATTATACCCATAAGTTATATGAAACCATTTTAGATCCTGGAAAATTCATTAAAATACCTTATTGAGAACCTTTAAAATCCCTTAAAATTACTGAAATTTTTTGAAATTTTATAAAATCCCATGTAATCCGTTGCAATTCCTTAAAAATCATTTGAAACATTTGAAAATCTTAGAAATCTTCTGAAATCCCTTGGAATCTTTTCAAATATCTTAACTTAACCCGATAAACTTAAAAAATGTGGAATGATTTTGCAGGTAGTAGTAATTTAAAAAATGGTGCAAAAGTTTGTTATTATGTATATTTTTTTACAGAATAATGAAAATACTAATCTAATTATACTGATATGAAGTCTTTATACCATTATTACAAGTATTGAGTAGATAAAAATGTTAATTCCTTTCCTATAAATTAGAAAGTTTGCACCTTTTATAAGAAAGGTTAATTATGTAACAAAAGTAAAATGTATTGCTTTTCTGAAACCAGAAAAATACAAACTAAGAAACTAGTTTGAAAATACACTAAAACAGAACTAAACTTTCAGAGCGGATCCAGGCGGATGTTTACAGGCGAAAGCATCCCTGCCGCATCTCCGTTACCTTTTAGTTCTGGTAATTCGGAAATGGGTAAACAGCAAAAAAAAAACTGACCTAAGCCATGGGACCGGATTTCCTTCAACTGAGTCTCCCAAAAGAATTGGAGTTTTCACAGAATGTATAAAAAAAAGGGTTACTGTTTTTCTTCTAGTTCGACACAATGTACGCTTTAAGAGGCCATAAATGAGGGTCGAAGAGGAAGGCCACTTTTTTTTGCCTCGTTTTTTTTGCATGGACTAAGTATCCGGTAGAATTGGTAAATAATGTCTTTTCCAGATTCAGAGTTTCGAGACTGAATGCGAAACGGGATACCATTCGATGGAAATAAGGGAAAGAAAAGAGCACGTGTTTCGAACTTGGAAGACGTGTAACGGAGGAAAAACGGAAGATGGGGAAAAAAAAACAGGAGGCGACTGAAAGGGACGAAAAAAAATCAAGAAGAGGGATTCGAGGGCCATGAAGGCGGATTGACGCCGGGAATATTCTTTCTTCGTCAAATGCGAATAACTGACGAAGATATATACAAACGGAATTGGTTTTCAGACAAAGGATTGAGTTTCCGTAGAGAAGCATTCAGATAGATTGAATTTTTTTAGTCTGATTTATACTAAGTTTCTTAAGGCATTGTGTTTCTGTGATAACAAAATGGAATCCACTTTATTTTTCTCATTTTTCGGAATAAATTCTCTCTTAGAATTCTGTTTGCTAAAAGGATTTGTAGATTTGTACGCGTGATTTGAATTTATTTGTCCTGGCTGTATATAATAAAATTTTTATGATTATCCTTATCTCCCATGAATAAATATAATCCCACATTGAATTTTGGTAAATGAATCAAGAGAAAAGATCTTGTAATGACTGTATAATTTAGTAGAAAAACAAGTTTAATATTTATTTCTTTGCTACTTGAATGGAAATCAAATACATTGTACAAAAAGTATGCTGATAATTCTCCTACACAAAATATTTTTCGAATCGAACATATCCTACACAGAAATAAATAGTAATAATTTATTTCTGAAAATATTCTCAAAACATTGTACACAAAAACATTATGTCCAATATTTTTCCTAAACAAAATAGATTCTACACAAAGTAGATGTCTCTTGATATTATATGATATGATACTCATTAATAATATATTTATCACAATTAAAATTCCTATAATTTTAATTTGGAATTAATTTGTTTTTTTTTTGTTTCAAAAGCATAAATTCAAAAATATTTAGTATAGAATTTCTTAATTTTTGGAGGTTTCGAATTTCCAATTTCGCAATGTCGTAGTTTCAAGTTCAATATTAAAAATTTGTGGATAATTTTACTATTAAATCTTTCAAAAATTTATATTGAAGGCCTTAATGATCAGTTTTGAATTAAATAATTTTAGATTTAAATATTCTAAATTTTTTGGTTTAATTTTAGTCAGTTTTAAATTAGGAACTTCACATTTAAATATTATAAATTGTTTTCTTTCAATTTTGAACATATAAAATTGTCTGGTTTTTTAAATTCTTCGAAATAATAAAATATCAAATTGAAAGACTCGATAGTTATACAATTTTGAGTTTAAAGGAATATGAATATGAATATATGAAACATTTTAAACTCAACTTAAAAAAACTTGTTCGAATTGAAAGACACACAATTGTTCAATTTCAAGAATTGGAATCATATACACAAACCTTGTTTTGAATTTTTATTAATGTTTAATTTTCAATACAATATCTTAAAATTGTCCGATATTTAATTGAAGATTTAACAAAATAAATCATTTAAAATAAAAAAATATTAGATTGAAAAACTTGAAGAATGAATAATAATTCTAAATGTAGTGTTCAAACCTGAACGGTTATAAATTAAAAAGATAAGAATGTACTGTTTAAAATCAAAAAAGATAAAAATTAGACTACCTGAAATTCATACATCAGTAATTGAATAATTTCTTTAATTTGGAATGTTTACTATTTTAGAGTTCTGAATTTTTATGTTGAACGCTAAACCTTTAATTTTTCCCTTTCATACGTTTTCATTTTGAAATAAAAATAGATATAGTTAAATTTTGAAAGGTATAATGAACAATTTGAAAATGTTGACATTTTAAACGTTTAAAATGTAGGCAAAGTATTACAGAAAATTCCGTAACGGTAGACAGTTCGTTAAATTTACTTAAAATAATTGAAATTTTAATGTTTTTGTCATTTAAAATTACTTTTTCTTTCGAGCGCCTTTTAGAAGAATTCAATTTCAAAGGTTTATAATTGAAAATTTGGCAATTTTTAAGGGTGAAAATGATAGTGAATTTATTTTATCATGTGAGATACATTTATCTAATCAATTTTAATGTTAAATTATAATTTTTTAGGTCATAACTCTTAAATTTCATCATTTTTAACCATTTTAATTAGAAATAATACAATTTTAGTTACTTTGAATTTAAAATGAACTAATTTAAAAAAACTGTTCAATGAAAATATTTCGTATTTAACGTTTTTAAATTGTCTATTTTCGACATTTTAATCTGAAATCATTCAGTTTCGAAAAATAAAATCGTTTAATTTGGAACGTTTTGAATGATGAAAATGATACAGTTTCAACTCCTTTCTAACAAATTTGTCAAATTTTCAAAATTTTAGTCTAAGATTTTTCAATTTTGAGAGTTTCTGATTTCAAAATTTTCAATTTCAAATTATTCAATTTTAAACGCTTTTCTTTAGAAATGATACAAGTACAATTCCTTTTATTTTATTCGAAATATATATAATTGTTTTCTATTTTACCTAATCTAAAATTTTTGGATTTAGAACGTTTTCAATTCCAAATCGTTCAATATATTTCTTTTTAACTTAAAAAGGTCTCGATTCGTAAATTATTATTTGTAAATTATTAATTATAATAAAATTACAAATTTTCGTATTCTAGGCCCGATAATATCTCCAAAAATTGTTATTCTTTTTCATAAAATTTAGGGCTTATTCCTTAAACAAAAATGAATACTTTCTAGGAATTTTTTTTAACCAAAAGAAAGGAATTTTGGGGGTAGCATTTGCAAAATTCAGAAACACACATTTTTTAAGGCACCTCAATAAGTACTTTGCTGAAATAATGTTAGAAAAAATTTATTATTCAAGAAAAAGTGGAAAAAGACTAGGGGTTAAAGTGGTCAACTTTTTGGCATTCATCCATAACTGTAATGCTATTTTAGAAAGTTGGAAATGAAAATTTCCTGAGCATGTTTTTCAAACATTTTCAGAAAAAAATATGTAAAAATTTAGTATTTTCTGTATAAATGTTAATCAAAAATCTTCTATTACATTTTTTATTTCAAATAGTAAATGAATTAGTAAATTATTATAAATTTTTCTTGTATCCAGCATCATCCAAAAACAAGGAAATACGTTTTATGAAATAGGTAAGTGAAAAATCGTATACTTCGCGAAAATTAATTAAATTCTTTGAACTATATATTTTTTAAATATGTATTTCTCTAAACCTGATTTTGCGATTAAATTATTTAAAACATTTTATATTTTTTCTAGAAATAAGAAATTTAAATTTTCAGGCAAACAAAAATAAAATAATTGAATATAGTAAAAAGAATATAATACTATATTTACAACAACAAAAAATAGTTTTTATACTAAATCTTTCTTTGATAATGAAAAATAAATGCTAAATTTTTAGTTGTGAAAAAAATTAAAAAACATATTGACTGGACATACTGTTACTAATTCGAAATAGATTTCACACATTTCTTCTGATAACTCTTAGAAGAGAACAGCTGCAATTTTTTTAAGGAGGGGTGTGTCGCAGACCTTCTTTTTTCCTTGAACCAGTGGGGATGAGCTCCACCTTTTCAGAAAATTGCAGGAACATCAGCTGCGGTTTCAGAAACAGGAGAAGGGTATCATCGAAAATTTGTCATGCTCTGAAGAATAAGCGAAAATTTGGGTGCTCACACCTATGTGAAACGCCCAAATTAGGGAGCAACATGGAGCATTTTCATGCTTCCATTTTTGGATTTAAAGAACAATTATTTTCGATAATTTTAAAAGAATTTTTTTTGCGAATTTTTGTACCATTAAAAGTAAGATTTGTGTCTAAAAGTGCATTATATTTAGTTTATGATACAACAATTATTATATATTTGAAAGTTACATAAAGAAAAAAGCTCTTAAGTTTAAAGATTCTGACTTCTAAATTCAAAGGTCAGTTTAGGAAAAATAGGACTTCCAAAGATTTCACAAATTTTAAAGATATTTGAACGAATTTCTAGAGAACTTTTGGGAATAAATTTATTTTCCAGGGATTTTAAATTATTTCTACAGATTTCTAACTATCTAAAATATTTTAAAACAAATTCAAAAGGAGTTAAAATATTTCAAGGGATTTCTACGGGGTTTTTCTCTTTTTTCTCTCTACAGATTTAAAAGATTTTAATGGATTTCTAAATAATTTGAAATTTATGAAGGAATTTCAAAAGATTCCAAGGGATTTTAATGAATTTCAACTAATCTTTCACAATACCGCAAAAATAAGATCTCAAGGGATTTCTTCGGATTTTAACATATTTAAAAGATTCTAATGGATTTCTAAATAATTTCAAAGGTATAAAGGGATTTCAAAAGATTCCGAGGAGTCTGAATGAATTTCAATAAATCTTTTGCAGTACCGCCAAGGAGTGATATGAGTAATAGGAGTAATATGAGTAATAGGAGTAATATGACTAATAGGAGTAATATGACACCTACAAAACCAACTAACTTGCAGGAAATCCCCGAAAAAAATATTTATCCAAAATACATCAAATATGGGTCATTTGATGAAGAATTTAATATTATTTTCAACCCTTTCATAAATTATTCTATCTCATTTTGAGACTGAGGTAGTGAGTGAGACACACCGGTCTAATTTCAGTTTTTTTCCCAATTTTATGATTCAAATTCAATCCCTGGAAAAATCTAGAAAAATAATGATAAAAATCTTTATATCAAAAAAGGCTTAAAATCCCTTCTTTAAAAGGAGCCCACAAAACTGTGAGAATCTTCACTGGTTCTCGAATTATCGTAAAAAGTTTAGAGGCGTGCAGAAGATGAAAATCGCTCTGTCTCACTCAAGACCGGTCTGTCTCACTATCTCAGTCTCTATTTATCAAAAATACTTCAAAAACGGGTCATTTGACGCAGAATTTAATAAACTTTCCAACATTTTTCTTTTTTAGAAATTATTCTACCTATTTTTGCCGTCGAGCTAGGAATACCGAGGAACGAGACAAGACGAGAATGGGGCATACCTGCTGTCTCGGTATTTCTCGTCTCGTTTTACCTCGTCCCGTTTTGTCCTTTCTCGTTCTCGTCTCAGGTTTTCCAGAATTTCGTGACAAATGCATTTTGACATAAGACCCTTCATCATTGACCAATGACCATTCTTTTCCGGACAGGTTGAAATGACAAGATAACATTTTTATTAATAAACCACTAAACTTTTTGAATGATATATTTTCGGTTTATTTATTTTATGCTGATAGATTTGATATCAAATACGATACAGTAGGACCTCTCGGATCGGACCTCGATTTTTTATTTTTTTGTTTAAAGTTTAGTATAATCAATAATATCAATTTTTAATTGTAAAAAAGATATTAAGTGTAAAAAAGATCAACAAGCACGCTTCCCTTTGTCTGCGGCGTCTTAACTGGTGCTGAGCAGTTTAGTCAACATCTGTCACGAAAGGCTGGCAAAATCGAGGCGAGAACGAGAAAGGACAAAACGGGACAAGGCAAAACGAGACGAGGCAAAGCGAGACGAGGCAAGACGAAACGAGGCAAAACGAGACGAGACAAAACGAGACTGCAGGTATGCCATATGCCCGTCTCGCTCGACAACACTGCTCGGATGATGTTGTTTTAAAACAGGACAGCATATACCTTCTTATTCTGGACTCCGCGATGGAGAAAATCCAGAAAACTGCAATATTAGAGAATCGTGCCTGCTTTTCGTAGTAGCAAAGTGACTTTTTAGGTCACAGATACAGATATACTGATATGCCAAGAGACTATTCAGCACTAGCCATCAGCTCTGAACAAAAGTTACATGTAACCTGCAAGCGTCTAAAGTACGAAGTTAAGTCGTCTTCACAGTCGAAGAAGCTCCGTGTGTGAGTAAATTTCGTGGCGGAAGCAAAGACCCTAGCTGCAATAAAAAGACATGCTCGAGATGTGTCTCAGTCTGAGGCTACGATGTGTGGCTGAGTCTGAGGCAACGATGGACGTTGTTCCCTGGAAAGAAAGGGTGTGGGGCGCGAACACGAGCAAAGATAGGTTAGGACACCGATTCTCCCCGTGGTACCATTTCCTTTATTCATGCTGGCAAAATATTTCATGCAAGCCAGCGCGCTTTACAACGGATTATGCACGGAGAGACATTGTAGCGGCTAAAATCGTCCTGCTATCAAAACTTGGTTCTGCTCTCTTGAAAACTCCCACAAAACCCAACTTTTGTTTCCAGAGAGAGTGCACACAAAAGGGACGAATTTCTTTGCTTCGCGTGCTGGCTTGAAATGCATGAGGTTCCGATATTCGATTTCGGTCACGTCAGCAGCTTTAGTCAGGAGCTTCTTCGATTCGCTAAGATCTTCTTTTAGAGATCGTTTCGGATCCTATGTTTGTGTCTTTATTTTCATTGCAATGTCGCGTTTGGAGGAAAAATACTCTCTTTGGGCGAATAGGATTATTTTTAAGGTTTTATCAGTGTGTTTAGTGCTTCTTAGGCTAAACACAATTTTTAAACTATTTGAAATTGTTTGAAATCTTTCGAATCTTTGAAACCTGATGTACAACGCATTTGTGAAATCTTTTGAATCCTGGCGAACTCTTTGTGAAATCTTTTACAATCTTTAAAACCTTTGTAAAGTTTTTAAAATCCTTTTGAAATATTTGTGAAATCTGTTTAAATCTTCGAAAATCTTTTGAAACATTTTCAAATTTTTGAAAATTGTATTAACTTTTTTGAAACCCTTTGAAATCGTTTGAAATCACTTGAAACCTTTCTGAAATCTTTGTGAAGTATTTTAAAACAGTTTGAAATCTTTGAAATATTTTAAAATCTTTGTGAATTCTTTTTAAATAATTTAAAATCTTTGAAATATGATGTACACACCTTTGTGCAATCTTTTAAATCTTTGAAATATTTGAAATATTTCTGAAATCTTAATGAAATCTTTTAAAAAATTGGAGATATTTGAAATCTTTGTGAAATATTTTGAAATTTTCTAAAATATATTGAAATCTTTTGATATCATTTACACACCTTTTCGAAATCTTTTTATTCCTTATGAAATCTTTGAAGTCCTTGAAATCTCTGTAAACCCTTTTCATAGCTTTTTAAATCTTTTTAAATCTTTTCAAATATTTGAAATATTTCTGAAATCTTTGTGAAGTCCTTTGAAACCATTTTAAATCGTTGCAATATTTTTATATCTTTTAACTCTTTGTGAAATCGTTTGAAACCTTGGAAATTTGATTTACAAACCTTTGTGAAATCTTTTCAATCTTTTTGAAATCCTTGAAATCTTTGGGAGATCTTTTGAAATCTTTCAAAAATCTTTGAGAAATCTTTTGAAATATTTGCGATATTTGAAATCTTCGTGAAATCTTTTGAAATCTTCTAAAATCTTTTGAAATCTTTTTGAAATCTTTGTGAAATCTCTTGAAATATTTGCGATATTTGAAATCTTTATGAAATCTTTGAAATATTTCTGAAATATTTGTGAAATCTTTTGAAGTATTTGAGATATTTGAAATCTTTGCGGACTCTTTTGAAATCTTCTGAAATATTGTGAAACATTTTAAAATCTTCTAAAATATTTTTAAACCTTCTGAAATCTTTGAAATCAGATGTACACACCTTTGTGAAATATTTTGATATCTTTTTAAACGTTTTTAAATATTTGAACCCTTTGTGGAATCTTTTGAAATCTTTGAAATTTGATTTACAAACCTTTGTGAAACCTTTTCAATCTGGATGAAATATTTAAAATCCTTGAAATATTTGGGAGATCTTTTGAAATCTATCAAAAATCTTTGAGAAATCTTTTTAAATATTTGCGATATTTGAAATCTTCGTGAAATCTTTGTGAACTTTTTTGGAATATTTGCGATATTTGACATCTTTATGAAATCTTTGAAATATTTTTGAAATCTTTGTGAAATCTTTGAAAGTATTTGAGATATTTGCAATCTTTGTGGACTCTATTGAAATCTTCTGAAATATTGTGAAATCTTCTAAAATATTTTGAAAGCTTTTGAAATCTTTGAAATCTTTGTGAATTCTTTTTAAATCGTTTGAAATCGTTTGAAATATAATTTACATAAGTTTGTGAAGTCTTTTGAATTTTTATTAAATATTTGAAGTCCTTGAAATCTTTATGAAATCTTTGAAATATTTCTGAAATCTTTTGAAGTATTTGAGATATTTAAAATCTTTGTGGACTCTTTTGAAATCTTCTGAAATATTATGAAATCTTTTGAAACCTTTTGAAATAGTTCGAAATTGTTTGAAATCTTTGAAATCTAATGTACACACCTTTATGAAATATTTTCATATCTTTTTAAATCTTTTTAAAGAGTTGAAATATTTTTGAAATCTTTGTGAAGTCCTTTTAAAACGTTTTAAATCGTTGCAATATTTTTAAATCTTTGTGAATTCTTTTTAAATCTTTGGAAATCGTTTGAAATCTAATTTACATAACTTTGTGAAGTCTTACGAATTTTTATTAAATATTTTAAGTCCTTGAAATATCTTTGTGAGATCTTTCAAATGTTTGTGAAATATTTTGAAATCTTCTGAAATGTTTTGAAATATTTGTGAAATCTTTTGCAATATTTGAAATATGTGAAATCTTTGCGAAATCTTTTGAAATCTTCTAAAATATTTTAAAACACTTTAAATCGTTGGAGATTTTTTGAAATCTGAAATCTAATGTACACACACCTTTGTGAAATCTTTTGAATCCTCGTGAAATATTTAAATCGTTTAAATCTTTTTAGGTCTTTTTAAATATTTTTAAATCTTTATAAATATTTCGTTTGTGAAGTCTTATGAATTTTTATCAAATATTTGAAGTGCTTGAAATCGTTGTGAGATCTTTCAAATATTTGTGAAATATTTTGAAATCTTCTAAAATGTTTTGAAATCTTTGAAATCTTTGTGAAATCTTTCGCAATATTTGAAATATGTGAAATCTTTGCGAAATCTTTTGAAATCTTCTAAAATATTTTGAAACACTTTAAAATCGTTGGAAATTTTTGGAAATCTGATGTACACACACCTTTTTGAAATCTTTTGAATCCTTGTAAAATATTTAAATCCTTTAAATCTTTTTAAATCTTTATAAATATTTGAAATATTTCTTAAATCTTTGGGAAGTCCTTTGAAACAGTTTGAAACCTTTGAGATATTTTTAAATCTTTGAAATCTTTGTGAAATCTTCTGAAATCTTTGATATATTTTTTAATATATTTTGAAATCTAGAAATCTGGTGCACACTCAATACCCTCGAAAATTTTAATCTTGAAACTGACTAAACATTAACATTTTCAACTAATAATTTTTATAATTTGTAAGTTAAATATCACAAAAAGCATACAATTTAACATTATTTACCACATTTTAAATATGAAAATACAATACTAAAAGATTACAAGATTTCCATTACTCTTCGGATTTCAATCAAGTAAATGCTTTATAAGCAAAGAATAAAAAAATAAATCAAATTCAAGGTTCTCATGAAAAATTCAAGGAGGTTTCCAGGTTTTCAAGGTTCAAAAAAATCAAGGAAAATTCCAGGTTATCAAAGTTTTCAAGATCGTTTGACACCCTAGTTTTATCGATGTTCCTTGACGATTCCTTGAAATTTTAAATTTCAATGTCCATTTCCTTCTTCTTTTCTGATTAAAATAAGTTTACAAATGCGAGAAAATACGAGAGAAGAAAATCTAGGTAATTTTTATAATTTGTTTAATAATTTTTACTATATATTTTTTATTCATTATTATTATTTTTTGTTTATTATATAAATTTATTAATTTAATTTATTTAAATCTAGAATCCACCATTAGCTACGCCAATGTCTTTGGCAACTTTGTAGCCACGTGATACCAAATATAACTAAATACGAATAGGGAGGAGTGCACCCCAGTTTTTGTGAGACGAACAAACTGACCAAAATGTCTGAGGTATCCTCGAAGCTCAGCACGAAACCTGGCGACAAATCTCGGAACTTCCAAGACATTTTTTTAACAGTTATAATTAAATTGAAACTTCCATATTATTTAAATTAATAATTATTTTTTTCTATTATTTACTATTTTTATACTTGCTTGAAAACAACGTAACATATTGCCTGTTGTTTGTCAAAGTTTTATTAAATATTTTTGATGATTATAGACCCAATTATTAATTAATTAATTTATTTATTTATTGAATATTTCAATTAATTTTGGATCAATATTTAGTGGACATTATAATTATATATAATAATTTACAATTTATTCATTCTACCCACATTGAAGATCTTATGTTTCCATTGACTTGAAGGTCTTTTTTGTCTCAGGACTTTTTTTATTTTCAAGTTATTAATTTTGCACTTGAAATAAAAATGATTGAATTTTTTATATCCCGATGCAAAATTTGAAAATTAATTATTTTTAACGATTTCGTTTGAAGATCCTAATTTAAGAATGTTTTAATTTTTAAAAGAAGTTTAGAATTGTTTAATTTTTAACGTTTCTAGTTTGAATTCATTATTTTGAAAGTTTCCAATTAGAAATAATATAATTTACAAAATTTTTGGAATAATTAAACTTTATTTAATTTTCAATCATAATTTAATATATTTTTAATAAATTTAATAATTAAACCAATTTTGAACGGTTAAAATGACAGTGAAGTTTTTCTTGTTCAGAAATCTCATTTTTTAGTTTAGAAATATCTATCAAATCACTTTGAATATCACTTGATATTACATGATATAATACTTAGTCAAATATATTTATCATCTTTAAAATGTCTATAATTCGAATTTAAAATTATAGTTTTGAACGTGCAATTCTAAAGCAGTTAAATTTTTTAGACCTTGCAAATAAAGCTTTCTTGCTTCAAAAGATTGAATTAGAAAATAATTAGTTCGAAATTTCCTAACTTTTGAGGGTTTCAAATTTCAAATTTTACAATGTAGTAGTTTCTAAATTTGAATATAAAAAATGTCACGAGAATTTCACTAATATATCTTTCAAAATTGAAAAAAAATCATATTGAAAGCTTTGATAGTCAGATTTAAATTTAATAATGTTAGATTTAAATATTCTAAATTTTTTGGATTTAATTTTAGCCAGTTTTAAAATAATTAATTTTAGATTTAAATTTTCTACATTTTTTATTTTCAATTTTAGGCGTAAAAAATTGTATGATTTTTTAAATTCTTCGAATTCGCAGAATATTTAATTAAAAGACTTTGCACAATTTTCAGTTTAAAGGATTTGTAATAAACAAATTTTGATTTAAATGCCTAGAATAAATTTAAAACAAGGCAAATTTTTTTGTTTAATTTCTCAAATCCAAGTTTTAAAAATGAGTAAGTTTTAATTTTGCAATTAAAATTGACACGGTTAAATTTTGCAAAGTATAATTAACAATCTGAACATTTTTAATTTTTAAAGGATTTAAGTTTACTCAAAATAATTGCAATTTCAAAAGGTTTGAGTATCGAAAAGTTTAGAAATTTCTTTTTTAATGTTTCACATTTAAAATAAATTCTTATATTGAACGTTTGTTTTATAATAATTCAATTAAAGGATTAGAATTGAAGATTTTTCCAATATGAATTATGAAAATGAGGTGATTTTATTTTTTGATCCTAGAAAACTAACTCTAATCAATTTGAATTTTAAATAATAATTTTCTTATGTGATAAAAATTTTAAATTATAGAATGTCAGAAACTTTGGCATTGAAATATTCAATTTACTTTTCAATTAAAAATTGTCAAATTTTAATCGCATAGAATTGAAATTTATTTGAATTCAAAAATTTTCAATTTTTACCACTTTCAATAAGAATTAATGCAATTTCAATTCTTTTGAATTTTAAATGAGCCAATTTTCAAAATACTAATCTGAAAATATTCCATTTGTAACGTTTCGAAATAGTCATTTTTTCGACATTTTAATATGAAATTATTCAATTTTGAGATTGTTCAATTCAAAATAAAATGGTTCAACTTTGAACCGACTTTTGAACGCTTTGAATTAAAAATGATACAATTTCAATTCCTTTTCATTATATTCGAAATATTGTCCTTTTTTAATTTTATCCAATCAAAAAATGTTTGATTTGGAACTTTTTCAATTCAAAATAGTTCAATATATTTGTTAATTAATTGTTTTTTAATTGTTTATATTTACTGCTAGTGTGAATATAAAAAGCATAATCCTTTAGACAAAAAGGTTATTAAATTAATATTAAATTATTAATAAATATTTAAATATGAATACAAAATTTAGTTTCTAATATTACATTTGTGATCAACCTTTTTCTTTGTAGAAATATCTTATTCAGCCTAGTCTATAATAAAATAATACGAAGGAACAGGTTAACCTCCTGCTGTAGTTAATGAACCTGTTTCTGTTACCAATAAGATAAGACATTTCAAAATAAGATATGCTTTTA
Organism: Andricus grossulariae; assembly: GCA_011634705.1. Taxonomy (NCBI): domain Eukaryota; kingdom Metazoa; phylum Arthropoda; class Insecta; order Hymenoptera; family Cynipidae; genus Andricus; species Andricus grossulariae. The sequence goes on from JAABKJ010000167.1 coordinate 21,626, forward strand.
AGAGTTTGTAAAGTGCATAACTCAACATAGATTATTGATTCTTATAAAAAGAAAAACTACACGGATTTAGAAGTCAAAAGACAGTGGCGTAGTTATGGTACCTTTTCTCTTTGAAAATAATCAAATATAAAAAAATATATAATAAAATAAAAAAATATAATAAAAATCACGCATTTAAACAAATACATTCATGGTGCGGATATGTATTGACCCACTGGCATTAAAATAATTTGTATTTCTTTGTATGGGCTTTATGGTTTAATAATAAAAAATGTGTTTTTTAATCATAAGCGTTTCGACTCACGTGAGAGTCCGCTTCACTGATTTACTTCTAAACAAAAGCAAAATTACATTTTCTGTAATATACTTTTGATACAGATAATAGTGAAAAAAGTGTATAATTCTAAAAATTACATTACAAGAATATCATAAAAACTATTATATTTTACACAAAAAAATTCTACAAAAAACAGTGTCCCAACCTGTACGATAATCCCTACTTTTTTCTTCACTGCGATCTGTATCAAAAGTATATTACTGAATTATTAAACACGGAAGCTCATACAAAGAAACACAAACTAATTTAAACAAATAATTAAGTAATTATTAAAACGAGATTTTTAGGAAACTTCATGATAGAAATTTTTGCTCTGAATAAAGGTTATTGCAATGTAAGAAAAAGGATTGCAAAAAAAGGATTGCAAAAAAGCTTATGAACAATATTTCAATCAAAACTTTTTTCTCATGGTCAATACAAACATATTGATAGAAAGTGGGAATAAAATGTTAAGTAACAGTCCAAGGCGTCGGTAAATTAGAATGGACCTTGAATCTAATAAAAGCTACATTCTTGGCTACGAATATATTACTGATCATAGACAAAAAAAATTTTTTAGAAATATTACAGCAACATAGGTCACATTTTCACGCTAAAATAATCTCACGTCTCTATATCTTTGAGTTCATATAACATTTATAGCATCGAATTAATTTATAGTTTAATATTGTACTACATACGGTATGCACTATGCACATATCATTTTCCTGTTTTGCTGATTCATTAAATTGAAAAAAAAATAAATAAAAATTGTTGGAATAAATCACTCAGGTTTACATCTGCAACTTGTATATATCAATAATCAGTTAGTAAAACTATAATTTATTGTTAGTTTAAAAATTCTAAATGCCAACTTCAGGGCTGCCACAGCCGAATTTATTTCAAAGAAGTGGAAAAGTGACCTATTTAAGGAGAAAAAGTGACCAAAAGTCACTAATTTCTAACCAAAAAAGTTACTGAAATTCACTTAATATGACTAATTTCAAACTCAAAAAGTGACTACAGTTGACTGATAGGGACTATTACTACTTTGACTATTGTTCTTTGGAATAAAAAGGAATTCGACGTCATTAACGGATTAAGGGCAAATTGAACAAATAAAAATAAGCCAATGAATTAAATAAAATTTGAGTGAATTCAAAGTAATTTGAGCAGAATGGAAAGAATTCGATAAAATCCATACAATTCTAAAATATTTCACTTACTTAAATAAAATTGCCGTGAATCCAGAAGAATTCGAGGAAATTCAAAAGAATTTGATCAAATGTCTAAGAATTAAGGGTGAGGTTAAACGACACCAAGGTGAATTAAAAATAAACTAAAAAAATGTTGTTTAACTATTCGCTTGAATAGCATTGAGTGAATTTAGAATAATTCAAATTAATTAAAAATGAATCAAATGATTTCAAAATAATTCAGCTAGAGTCAAAAACATCAAGAGAATTCCAAAGAATTCAAAAAAATCGTGATGAATTCAAGGTTGATTCCAAATGAATTCAAATTAGATACATGAAATTTAAAAAATCCGAAATATTCCACTGATTTCAGTAAAATTGGAATCAATTAAAAAAAACTCAGAAGAATTCAAGAGACTTTGATGAAATTAATAAAAATTCAAAAGGAATAATTAAATAAAAATTTTTTAATAAAAAATTTCCTTCGAAGTGAATAACACGGGAGTGAACAGAATTTGGGACAAATTCAACAGAATTTAAGTGAATGGGAAAAATTTCAAAAAGCAAAAGAAAAAAATGAGCGAATTAAATAAAATTCGAGTGAATTTAGAGAAATTTAATATAAGTATAATGAGAAGAATACGATAAAATTCATAATTATCCAAGGTGAATTAAAAAAATTCAATAAGTGAAGTGAAAACAATTAAAAAATATTTCAAAAGTTTTCAAGCGACTTCAGGCTGAACTATACAAAAAATTAATTCATATGATATAAATGACTTTGGAAGAATTCAAGTGAATTTAAAAGAATTTATCGAGAGTTAAAAACATCAAAAGAATTCCAAAGAATTCAATTTTTTTCAAGAATTCAGGGTGAATCCTAAATGAAATAAAAAATGTACCAAAAGAGATGAAATGTGAAACCAAAAACACAAATTTTCGACCAAGAAGATTAATTTTCTACTAAAAAGAATTCAAAAGAATTCAAGTGAATTCAAGAGAATTCAGGTGAATTCGAAAGAATTCAGCGAGAGTTAAAAAGATCAAAAGAATTCAAAAGAATTAAAATTTCTTTAGGATTTCTGGGTGAATTCATAATGAATTTAAATGTGTTGAAAAATATCCAAAATCCATAAAAAGAGATGAATTGTATAATCAAAAACAGGAGTTTTCTACCAAGAAAATAAATTTTCTACCAAAAAGACCAATTGTCAACCAAAGAGATGAATTTCCAATTAAAATGATGAATTTTCCATAAAAAAAACGAATTTTTAAAAAATAAATATTTTTTAGTCAAGACAGAAAAAAAACTTCATCCAAATTGTTGAACTTTGAAGCTAAAAGACGAATTTTCTGTAAAACAGTTGAATCTTCAAGAATAATATGAATTTTCAACAAAAAGTTCATTTTCTGTCAAAATAGTTAAATGTTCAATCCAAAAAGATGAATTTTCAACAAATAATGTAATAGTAGATATTTCAATGTTAATTTTAAAAAAACAGTTAAATTCAACTAAGACAGATTTCAGTTAAATTGTCGACGCCAAAATATGAATTTTTAAGAAAAAGTTAATTTTTTGCTAAAATAGTTGAATTTTTAACTCAAAAAGATAAATTTTCGACAAAACAGATGAATTTTCAACCAACAAGGATGACTTTTTTTTTAAAATTTTGAATTTTCAACAAAGTAATAAAATTTTTCACTAAAAATATAATCGTCAGGAGGAAGCAACTATACATAAAAGAAATCGAAATAGAAATACAAGACAAATAAATTACTGACATGAATATTACATCAGGGTGGCTGCAAAAATTCATTTTCAAAATTCCCTAATTTTTTCTTAACTAATTTTTCGTTTTCTCAGACCATTATTATTCAGACTATAATATTATTCTTGTAACATTTTTAACATAGAATCTTTTATAAACGTTACGAAACACTTTCAAATTAAAAATTAAAAATTTATCATCTTTGACAGCTATTTAAAGTCCCTCCTTTGGCAAGATTTTTTCAAAATTCCTGTCTTTTCCCTGATTTCAATGTTATTTTCTTATTTTATATTCTCAGCCGAAAATTAGAGGGATGGGGCACTGCCAACGGTTGGCCCACTATTGGCGGCATTGCCCTACTGGATCCAAAGGACTACTCAATACTGGATACTCTACTGAATGAAAAAATTTTAATAAATTTAAACCTTGAGGATATTCTAAAATTCAATTATATAAATCCAGCATTGGTTAAAAATATGCTAAATGGAATGAGATCAACATTCACCTATATGCTGACACTCCTACCTCCTTAGAAGCCATCATCTGTAATGAAATTCCTCCTTAATTCCCCATACTGTTCGGAGCGCCATCGGTGTTTTTTTCTCCAACTTCCCCTTACCTGAAATTATTCTCCCTATAAACCCCCCTGAGGTTCCACTCATCTCAGGGAACCAGTCATTCAGTCAAACCGATCGGTAGACTCTCGGCCCCTATCCACAACCTGCTGGGTATGTATTAGGAAAAAAACACGCAAAAGAATCGAGGTTATCGCCTCCAGTCACGTGGTCTCAACACGCATGGCGCACAACTACATATTTATGTATGCCCTGTACATATAGAAAAGTGCGTGTTGAATCCACGCAAGCGCCAAACCACCAGGAGGTGGCAATACGCAACCCCTCGACCTTCGCAACCACGAGACACGACCTATACGACTATATGATTACAATTGAAAAATTCACCTTCTTCTATTCTAAAAATTCACCTTCTACACTGAAAAAATCGTTCACCTGATCCAGACATAAATATCTTTAAAAAGGAAATACTAAATTGAGATTATCTTAAACCATGATGTTTAGTGATCAGGCAATTTGAAATTCCCGGGGTTTTCCTGGATTTTTCCCACATTTTTTTCTCGGACCAATTGAAATATGTCTTTTTGTCAACATCACATGTATCTTTGCCCTACCGACATTAGGTAATAGGTACATTATGATTTTTCTTCCGTTGACTAGGATTAGGTCAGCAGACCCATTTCCTGTACGACTGCTGATACGCAGCCATCCATAAATTACATTATGCAATTTCTCGAAAATTTTTCCTATAGTTTCTCACCATTGTATAACACTACCCCCCTCTCCAACGCTAAAATGTTTAACGCAGTATATGGATGGCCCCTGACTGATCAGATTACTTGAAAATATTTTTGATTTTACACGGATCTATCTACTACCAGTCGCTCTGAAATGTTATAGCCCTTGAGTTCCTGGAAAAGGTGCTTGACTCATAGATGGCGCTGCTGAACCGACAGAATTCACGTGGCGACTTTGTAGCTTGCGCGGAGATCGCCAGTAAGATAGCACCTTTCACCCGCATCTCCAGAGCTAGAACCTTTCATAGAGACTCCAATTTGGTCTATCCTTAATTTTTAACAAATCCAAGTGAGTTTATCTTCCCAGGGATTCTACTCGTCACACATCACTGTAACAGAGAAACTAATCTTGGATTTAGTTAAATTGTCAGTATACCTAGATTAGCTCACCCATAACATTGCCCCTATAGTTCTCCCTCTAATTACAAATTCACCTATACCCACAATTGAACACTGTCTAAAAATTTACCGACCGATCGGGCCAGCCTCGTGTCGTGGCTCGAACTGGTGACGTACGATTCATCCGTAACCTGCCCCTGTCCCCTCAGTCGATGTACGAACACGTACGTGGCAGTTACGTATGTACGCTCGCAACTCCTGTGTTTAGTTCGACCATGTATGTTTTACGGGACATCAAGGTGACAGCACCTCGATCGCCCTGAAAAAGGTAGACATGTAGTTGGGTACTTTGCGGAGTAAAAGAAGACAAGTAAAGGCTCGAGTAGTCGTGTTCGCGCCTTCATCGTCGTCTCCGTGGGTAATGCCCGCGTCCTTGCAGACTGATTCGGTCGTTCGGTCTTTGGGTAAAGACCAAGCCGGCTGCTGCTGCTGCAGCGGAACGGAGAACCAGATAAAGTGGGGGAGTTTATGGGTTTGCATCCGACGTCCTCTATCGTATTTCCAGTTATGACTCCTTCGACAAGACCCCCGCGTCTGCTGCCTGAATCGTATGTGAAGAGTTGCTGTGTGATGGTATTGGGATAAGACCTACGACACCCTCGGGGAGACTTGATCTGAGAAAAGGTCATCTAACTGCAGCCAGGAGTGCAGGTTTCGCGAGCACTATGTTCGTCTCGCGGCCTCAGTGGAAATGCCTTGTGGGAAAGCGCACTTTCGCGAAATTAGGTTTCCCCGCTGCGCACCAATGCGATTTGAAGGGACTATAAGCTCCGCAGTTGGCGTGACGGATGACCGTGACCGTAACCAACATGAGTACCACTGTTCTTTTTAGAATAATCGAGAAACGTAAAAGGAAAAGAGGGTAATTTAGAGAAGGGTGGTTACGTGGTATGCAATCTTAGTTTGAGGACTCAGCCGTATTATAGTAAAACTAGTTAAGGTTTCTTATACGCTTGTACTGTTATAGGTAATCAAGATCTGTGTTGTAATATATCGGCTTTCTCCACTTTCTGTGTGTGTCTTTAGGAATAAAAACACATGCAACCCTTCTTACAGTGCCTGTTCATTAACCCCTGCAACCCTCCTTACAACGCCTGCGCTGCTACACCTGAAACCCTCCATACAAATCCAGTCCCTTAATCTCTGAAGTCCTCCTTACAACTCCTGAACCCTTAACTCCTGCAACACCTCGTGCCCTTTAATCCATGCAAACCTCCTTACAATCCCTACCCCTTAATACCGGTAATCCTAGTTACAACCCCGGTCCCGTCATCCCTAAAAACCTTCTTTAAACCCCTACCCCTTAACATTTGCAACCCTCGTTACAACTCCTGGCCGTCAATCCCTGCAAGCCTCGTTACAACCCGTGCCCCTTAACACCTGTAGCCCTCCTTATAACCCCAGTCCCTTAAAATCTGTAACCATCCTTACAACTCATGTCCCTTAACTCCTGCAAACCTCCTTACAATCCCTTGCACTTCTTGCTTCTTAATCCATGCAACCCTCCTTACAATCCCAACAATTATAAAATATACAACCAGTGTATTTATTTTTTATATAATATATAAAATAAAAAAACATTCAAAATTATAAACCGTACATTGGGAGTTCCCCCATTTCGGTAAAAAATGTATGGACAACAATATACGTAGTTCGGGGGGATGGCGCGCGCAAAAAAAAAACTCGCCGCCGCCGCTGCCACTGTTTCAGGAATCAAGGACGTTTTTAGAAAAGATTGTACAATATTTTACTAAACACACTGCCCTAACCGAAAACATAGACCCAATTTTTAGGTAACACTACAATAGCCAAAAATATGGGTCCCATGTGCCACATTACCCCATATCCAACATTACTTCGTGTCCCATATTAGCCCGTGGTCTACATAACTCCAAACATACTACTCTAACGAAAAACATAGACCCCAAGTGACGCATTACCCTTTGTATCATATTATACCGTGTGTCATATTGCTCTATGTGCTATATTACCCGACATGTCACATTACCATCAGTCATATTATCGCATTTTTGTTGCTCCATATTATCCAAAATTATTTTGCGACCTAGTATTACAGAAATTGAAAATTATGTTCTAGGGATTAAAATATCTTAAACTGTTAGGGAATCATTTTCGAACTTGCAGCACTTTGTACAACTCTATTGTAAATATATCATCAATCATAATGTGATAAATACTATTCGTTATTATCCATTTTGTAAGCGAATTAATTTAATTTTTGATTTCAGATTTGCTCAAAGGTGGAGTCCGTTCTGGTTTTTGGAAGCTATACAATCCCATTAAAAATTGTATTGGGAACATCAGCGCCCTCATCGAGATCAATATTTTAATATGAATATCGCGATAAAACCTTCTTAAACAAAAAAATTCTAGCTTTCAAAAACGGAATTTATTTTTCTAATTAACTTACAGAGGTTTTCGTCTTACTATATATTTTAAATAATCATCTATGGAATTAATATATAAATAAGAACCTTATTTAACCCGCTCACAGATTTATTTGTTTAACCCAGAATTGAACACTTTCCAACCTGTCGGAAGCTTAGAGCAGCTTATTAAAGCTTCTGTCGAAAGCTTACGATACTCATATAAGCTCAAAGCACCTCTGAGTCATAAAAGGAGATCTACTATATTTTTGAGCTCATCATTCCGGGACTAATAGATTCCTTTCCACCACCCATATAATGTTATCAATTTTCCTTATTATCATCCGCCTAGTAATCCAATAAATAATATAATTTCATACTAAATATAAAGCTATACCTTCATACTTCTAAAGTTCTTAAACGAAATTAACATAAGCACATACTTCCTAATTAATATTCCCGTCTCCCGGGCGAATTCATTCTCCTTAGTCTGGAATTAATTAAATGTCAGCTGAGCTAAATCCAGTTTAAAATATGAATTCTCATAGGAGCTAGAGCAGAAAATTATTGAGTTTTAATGACTTGAACCGCTAGCCTATAAACGGGCTCTTCGCACATGCATTCCAACCCAAGGGTTAGGGATGTGAGTCAATGAAACGTTTCACTGGAACATTGAAAGTTTCATGAAACAATGAAACTTTTCATTAGACGAAATTTTCAGAAACGTTTGAAAGTTTCATAATATATTACATTTAATTTGAAACGCTTTCAATCCGTAACATTTCAAGTAAAAGTATGAGATTTTCAACAAAATAGATGAATTTTCAATCAAATAGTTCAATTTTCAACCCTAGAGATCATTTTTCAAATAAGAAAATTAATTTTCTACCTGAAAAGATGAATTTTAAACCAAATAGTTGAATTTTTAACCAAATAGTTACATTGTCAACCGAAGAGATAAATTTTCATCTAAAATTATGAATCTTCAATAAAAAAAATGTATTTGTAACAAAGTAGTTCATCTTTTAGTCCTTGTTGAATTTCGCACCAAAAAATATGAATTTTCAAGGAAAAATGTAATAGCTGATATGTAAACAAAAAAGATTATTATTTTTAATAAAAACCCCTGATAAATTAGTCAGTTTTACTGATTTATCAATAAAAAAAGCTGATTCATAGCTCGGATTCTGTCACTAATTGATATTAGTAAATATTGCAACTGATTAAAATTAAGAGAAAATCAAACAGATGCATTTTTACCCAAAAAAAATTAAATTTCTACCAAAAGAGTTGCATTTTTTAACCAACAAGACAAAGATCGAACAAAACCATCGAGTTTTCAACCAAAAACGATTTTTCAGTCAATAAAAACCCACAAATTTCAACTTAATTGTTGAATTTTCAAGCCAAAAAGACGAATGTTTCAGAAGACAGTTGAATTTTCATCAAAAAAGTTAATTTTCAACTGAAAAGATAAATTTTCAATCAAAATATGACCTTTCTACCATCAAAGATAAATTTTCAATCCAACGGATGAATTTTCAATGTAATAATTAATTTTTCACCAAAGTAGACATATTTATAACCAAATAGTTAAATTTTGAACCTATGACGATAAATTTTCATCCCAGCAATCAAATTTTCAAACAAAAAAGATTAAACTTCAACTAAAACCAATTTTCGAGCAAATAATTGAATTTTCAAGGCCAAACGACGATTTTTTTAGAACACAGTTGAATATTTAACTCAAAAAGTAGAATTTTAAACAAAATTCATGAATTTTCAGTTAAATTTTTAAATAAAGAGATGAAGCTTTAAAAAAATAATATGTAACAAAGTAGTCCAACTTTCAACCAAGCAGTTGAATTTTCTATCGAAAAAGATTAATTATTAACCAAATAGTTAAACTTTCAACCATAAAGATTAATTTTCCACCAAAAAAAGAGGAAGCCTAAAAAAATGCCTGACTTTTCGACAAAACAATTCAATTTTTAACCTCGAAACTATTAATTTTCAACCCAAAAGTTAATATTTCAAATGAATACCAGTAAGGATTAACTTTCCATCGAAAAGACGAAGTTTTAACAAAATACAAAAATTTTAACTTTCAACAAAAAAGTTAATTTTCAACCAATGTTTACTAAATTGTTGAATATTCAAGCCAAAAAGACGAATTTTCTACATGACAGTTGAATTTTCAACGCGAAAATATGAATTTTTAAGAAAAAAGTTAATTTACAACGAAATAGTTGAATTTTTCTACAATCAAGAATCTTGATTTTTTTTACAAAGTATTTCAACTTTCAATAAATTTTTTAACAAAATACTTAATTTTTCAAACAAAAAAAAGGGGTTTCGACCAAAAAACATAAATTCTTAACAAAATAGTTGAATTAAAAAAAAATCAGCCAAATAGTAGAATTTTTAACCAAACGAGATGAGTTATGGTTTTCGAAAACAGGAGAAAAGAGAGGAATGCTTTAAAAAAGGGGAAAGAGGTTTAAATCTGTAAACACTAATAAAATAAAAGAAAAAGTGTACAAATATAATATTTAGATATACTTTATTTGTAAAATAAATAACTAATTTACTTTTCTTATTTTTTCAAGCATTTCATAACCGCTAATTTTTGGAATATTTTAAATTTTCCCGCTATAATATTTGAAACTTTTGAAAAGTTTCCAAAGTTGCATGAAACTTTACAACCCTCTGAAGGGTAGCTAAAGTGGCTCCAAGTGATCGCTTGGTAGCGTCTGTCGTTGCTATGGACACCAACCTGCCGGAAAGCCCTTACTGTGCCGGTAAAGTAGGTCTCTACTATAATTACCGACCGAAATGGTTTTAATGCAAACTAAAACCAACACTAGTTTCTACCATATCCAATTCAAAACTTCAAAATCTAAAACTTAGTTCTATCACAAAAGTTAATGATAGGGGTTTAATGATTGGTTGAAAATTTTGTTTAAAAACAATATGGAGCACATAAGTTTTTTTTAAATTTTAATTCACAGGTAGAATATCAAAACTTCCCAAAACAATACTTTTTATTTATTTCGACAGGTGCTCCAGAGTTTCGTTTATGTAGTTCCCTAACTAAAAAATCAATGGAATACGTATCTACTTATGCAAAAAAAAAAAAAAAAACTGGGAAAAAATTGATAACTTTTAAAAATTAACCCAAACCTCCCCCATCCTTCTTGATCATAGTCACCAATACGTATTTAAAAACACTCTACTTGCTTATTACAATACATAAACTTTGTTTACACATGACTAATTGTAATAGAAGATCAAAAATATGTCAACTGATTACGTAATTCCGAAAGATCATTTAAAAAGGTACTACAGTTTCAGGACACGTTTTTGCGTGCTGTCAACTTACTGTGATTTGAATGGCAACTTTTGGTAACAGAGAGCACACCTGGGTAGAGACAACCTGTGCCCTTCTCCTAACGATTGTCCAGCATGGTGGGGAAGCCGAAAATGGTGGGGATGGAGCGTCGAGAAGGGAGGAAAGGAGAATTCCGAGCAGACGGCGGCCATGATGGAGAGCGCACCAATCAGCAGGCAGCGTTGTCCCGTTACGCCGTAATGGCTGCAGGGCACCGCCCCGTATAAAACCTGGAGGACGTTACGCTTATTGGACACAAAGACGTTAAAAGTTTTATTGCATCCCTGGCAGTTACACCCGCAACGACCCCCCACTTTACATCGGTTGGCACAAAATCGTAAAACCCGCGCGCGGGCTCTGGGTTTCAGTTCTGCATCTCTTGCCTAGTATGCCCCCTGGTTGACGCCCTTCGAAACCTTTTTTCGAATTTGGTCGTTCCAAATTCAAGCACTGTGACAGTATCTAGATTTCAGATAAGTCACGTGTCACTTTACCCAATCTTAGATAAAAATCGTGAGTGCTTTACATTCGGGTTAAGTTTATGAATAAATATTTTGGTATATGATATGTGGAATAGATGTTCATAAACACGAGGAAGACTTTTGAGATGGTAAAATTTAGATACGGGCTTTAGACGATTTTTTTTTGAAAATTAGATTGCGAACTTAGCGCCCTCTAGGAGCTCGAGGTTGACCTAATGATCGGGCCAAGAAATCAGCCAGACATTGAAACAAATGGTTAGTTGGGACCACTATTTAGTTTGTAAGATATGGTACTGCTTTTTGATCAGTTGGGGACAACCATTTTCTTAGTTGCTGGTACCATATATCTTACTAACTAAATAGTTGGCCCAGCTAACCACTTTTTTCAGTAATAATAGGCCAATATCTAGACCATGTTAACAATGGCGCAATATGGACAGCCAAACTTTGGCGAAATTTTGCCAATTCTCAACCATTGCTGAGCCATTCATAATTTCACACTTTGTTTATTTTTCTACTGAGAGAAACCAGGGAATAAATCGATCGGATAAAAAAGTTGAAATTTCGCGACATGGTATCGATGCCCAATATGGAAAAGATAATGATAATGCAGCTATATCAATTTTTAATGGAATATTTTCGCCATCAGTGATTGCAAATAGTTCTTATAAATATTGTAAATATATTTTCAAAAACAAAAATTTTGTTTCATATCCAGCAATCTTTCAGCTTGGACCCGAATCTGAAAAATTGAAGGGGTATTCAGAAAAAAAAAGTATAATTGCTTATCACTAATGTTCCTGCGAAATGAGTATCTTTACGACAAAAAATTATCACATGGAACATAAAAAAAAAATCAGTACATTCCTTGCAAGCACATAGATAAGGAAATATTTGTATGCTTCACTAACATGTTTCTAAAATGTCTTTATTCATATAAAAAACTGGAACAAAAACTTTAAGCAGTTTCAATAATAAGCAATAATCGAAAATACAATATAAAAGCATACTGATCTTAATATTGTAATTTTTTGGCTAACTTGTTGAAAAATGGTGCCATTTTTCCCCTATGGTCCCCAACAACTATAGACATTGAAGATGTAAAAACACTAGAGAAAAAGCTTTCTGTGTGGAAGCGAAGCAAAAAGATGGTCCTTATATCCAGTTATCCATCTCATCAATTTTAAAACAGTGTATTTTTTACAAAATCACGAAAAAGAATTTAAGAATTTATAATAATATGAGAATGCGACGATTGGATAAGGACCAAAAATAAATTTATTTCTATACATATGATAGAAAATTTGCTCAAAATTATAGAAGTATGTGACCATTATTTAAAATGCTTCAGGGAGGACCAAAATGGTTCTTATCCAGTTTGCATTCTCATATTTTATAAATTCATTTTTCAAGTGAAAGCAATTAAAATTCAGTCGAATTTTTCTAACAGTATAAATTACTTGAAATGATTAAAAACAGAATTTTCCAAAATTTGTGCTTCACTATTTGTCATTATCATGTCTTCAATATACTTTTACTGTTATATGATTGTATAAACCGAGCACGCTACCACCAAGCATAATATATAAATATTAGACATTGGTTCAATTTTAAACAACTCTCTAAATTTAAATAATTGCGAAATGGGTCACTGAATCAAATCAGTAATAATTTTCACTGATTCATAAAGCAACATCACTGATTCAAATATGCTAGAAATGGGTCACTGAATAAAATAAGTAAAGATTTTCACTGATTGACAGTAAATCACTGATTCAAATTTAGAGAGATGATTACGCTTGACACAGTTGCTTTACCTCAAATTTTTTCGGATTGCCGTACTTAATGACTATAATTATAAAACAGAATTAAAAATGACCTTCAAATCTCTTATGTAAGAGAAAATTGAATGATGTTCCCAGTTGATTATATATAATCTACCGTTACTATGTCATGTAACTTTTTAGTAGATAAGGACCCAATTTTTCCAACATACCCATCATTATTTGACACAATGATAACAATAGTTTGCTAATACCTATTTCCAAAGAAATTCCACTAGTTATTCTTATCAGATGTTTCAGTCCTGCAAGTCTTAACCCATTATTAAGAGATTCAGTAGACCACGCAAGCCATAATTATCTTAAGCTATGCTATTACACTGAGAAAAATGTTTCTTTGATTCAAACAAAAAAATTTGTTTGAATACACTTTATTTGATTTAAACAAATTTTATTTTATTTACACCTAATTTCTTTAAATCAAAGAAATTATTTGATAAACACGAACGTAATAATTCTTTTTGCTATAAACAGATATTTGTTTATTTTAAATATAGTTTTTGTTCTATTAAAATAAATTTTGTTTGAATCAAATAAAATTTGATTTAATTAAAATAAAGTTTTTTTGATTCAATTAGGAATTTGTTTCAACCAAACAAACTGCATTCAAACTAATGTGTTTGTTTGAAATAAATATTTTTCTCTGTGTTTCATGCAACCGTTTCATAACATAATAAAATACTACGTGTGATTTGAACACTTTAAATGCAAAAAAATAAGAGCGCGAATATCTTATTTTCAATAAAGCATATAAGAAAATTAAAAAAAATTAGTATACAAAAAACCTGCTTTAGTCATAACTCAAATTCAGGATATAGATCTTGACTATATATTGCCTAAGGGCCATCCATAAATTAGGTAACATATTTTCTGCAAATTTTTTACCCCCCCCCCCCCCCCCCCCCCCCCCCCCCC
>JAABKJ010000167.1:35703-58012 GCA_011634705.1 Andricus grossulariae
GATAACAATTCGTAACAAATTAGTTTTACTTTTTTTTTAATTACTAGCACACTCAGAAAAATGTTTGTTTGATATAGGGTCAAATAAAGATTTGATTAATTTAAAGAAATATTTGTTTGGTTTAAACAAAATTTATTTCATTCAAACACACCATTGTTCAAGTCAGAAAAATTGTAATTCAATCGAACAAACGTTTGTTTGATTTAAACAAACATTTTTCTGAGTGCACATATCTTCAATTATTTATTATTGGTTATCTATTTTTCTAGAATTTTCGACAAGCTCCTTAAACATAGAAAAATGTTTGTTTGAATCGAACAAACATTTATTTGACCCTATATCAAAGACAGAATTTATTTTATTCAAATAAAATTTGTTAGAGTTAAACAATGGTGTATTTGAATCAAATAAATTTTATTCAAATCCAATATTTGTTTAATTCAATAAAATATGTGTTTGACCCTATATCAAAGAAAGAATTTGTTTGATTCAAACAAACATTTTTCTGAGTGTAACTTATTGAAAAATCTAGAAAAATAATAACAGTGACCTAAAATAATCTAAACATTTTCAAGAACGATTGCGATTTTATGAAATCCTTTAAAATCCTCTAACGTTACTGAAATCCTCGGAAATCTGATCAAATCCCGTGAAATCCGTTGAAATATCTTGGAAATTCTTTTAAATATTTAGAAATCTTGGAAATATTTTGAAATTCCTTGGAATCTTTCCAAATCTCTTAAAGTTTGTATCATTCTTAAAATCTTTCAAATTTGTTTAAATCTTTGGAAATACTATGAAATATTTCGAAATCTCTTTAAATCCCATGAAATAAAATCAACTCTGATAATATATCCTAAATGAACAATCCTGAAATATTCCTAATACTTTGAAATCTTTGGAAATCCCTTGACAATTTTTAATGCTCCTGAATATTCCTATAAATTGTTTAAATTAAAATACTCTAAAATCTTTAAATTCTTTTTAAATATCTTTAACTTCTTGAAATCTATTTAAATTCCTTGAAATCCCATAAAATTTCATACAATCTGATGATATTCCTTTAAATCCCTTGAAATATTCTTTAAAATCCTTTAAAATTACTGAAATCCTTTGATCTGATAAAATCCCACGAAATCTGTTGGAATTCCTTAAAAATCCTTTGAAATGTTTAGAACTCTTGGAAATCTTATGAAATTTCTTGGAACCTTTTCAAATTCCTTGGAATCTTTTAAAAATATTTCAGTCTTTAAAATTATTTAAAGTCTTTCAATCTTTTTTAAATCTTTAAAGAAAACCTTGAAATATTTGAAAATTTCTCTTAATCCCGTGATATTAAATAAAATCTGAGGCTATTCCTTGAAATTTCTTGACATTTTTTTTAATCTCTTGAAACTTCTTTGGAATTTTTCAAAATACCCTAAAATATCCCCAATCCTTTGAAATCTTTTGAAATCCCTTGGCATTTTTTTTAAATATCTTAGAACTGAGAGCCCTGAAAATCCTTTTAAATTACTGCAATCCTCGGAAATCTGATAAATTTCCAAGAAATCCGTTGAAATTCCTTAAAAATCCTTTGAAACATTTGAAAATTATGAAAATCTTTTTAAATTCCTTGTAATCTTGTCAAATGTCCTGAAGTCTTTCAAATTCTTTAAAATCTTAAAATTTTTTGGAAATGCCTTGAAATGTTTAAAAATTTCTTTTAATCCCGTGAAATTAAATGAAATATGATCATATTCCTTTTTCTTGAAACTTTTTTATCTCTTGAAATTTTCTTGGATTCCTTAAAAATATTCCCTATCCTTTGAAATCCTTTGAAATCCCTTGCAATTTTTTAAAGCTCCTGCAAATTCCTTGGAATTTTTCTTTAAATATTATCGAAAACCTTCAAATTCCTTTGAAATCTCTTTAACTTTTTCAAACATCTATAAACCCCTTAAATCAAATTCCTTGAAATCCCGTAAAATTGTGTAAAATCCTAGAAAATCTGACCAAATGTAGTGAAAGCTGTTGAAATTCCTTAAACATCCTTTGAAATATTTGGAAATCTTCTGAAATTCCTTTGAATCTTTGCAAATATTCTAGCTTTTAAAATTCTTTAATTTATAAAAAAAAATAAATAAAAATCTTTAGAAATACCTTGAACAATGTGAAAATCTATTTAAATCCCGTGAAATTAAATGAGATCTGAGGATATTCTTCGACATTTTGATATCTTTTGAAATTCCTTAAAATTTCCTTAAAATCCTGAAAATTCCTTGGAATCTTTAAAAATACACTAAAATCTTTAAATTCCTGAGAAATCTTTTAAATCTCTTGAATTCTATTGAAATTCCTTGGAATATTTGAAAATCTCTTCAAATCTTTGAAATTTCTCAATTTTGGTGCATACATTATTTGAAATTTCATTAATATAATATAAAAATCTTTAAAATCACGTAAAATATTCCTTGGAATCCCTTAAAATATTTGAAATTATATGAAATCATTCCAACCCCCTTAAAATTACTGAAATCCTCGGAAATCTGATAAAAATCCCGTGAAATCCATTAAAATTCCGTAAAAATACTTTGAAATATTTATAATTCTTTGAAATCTTTTGAAATTTTTTTGATCTCTTGAAACTGACTTTGAAATCCTGTAGAATTTCATAAAATCTGATAATATTCTTTTGAATCCTTTGAAATATTTAAACTTCTATGAAATCCTTCCAAATCATTGAAAATTACTTAAATCTTTAGAAATCTGATAAAATCCTAAAATACTCCCAATCCTTTGAAATCTTTAGAAATCCGTTGAAATTTTGTTTTTTAAACAAATCTTCAAAGACTCTCAATTCTTGTGTAGGAGTATTATTTGAAATTTCATTAAAATATTATAAAATCCTTTGAAATGTCTAAAATTTTTATAAAATCGAATGACACTTCTTGAAATATCTGACGTTCTATGAAGTCTTGGAGATTCTAGAAATTCATGAAAATACCTTATTGCGAGTCTTTAAAATCTTTTAAAGTGACTGAAATCCTCGGAAATCTGATAAAATCCTGTGATATCGGTTGAAATTCCTTACAAATCTTTCGAAATATTTGGAAACGTTCGAAATCTTCTAGAAATTCTTGGAATCATTTTAAATATTTCAAGGTATATCCACAGATTTAACTTTTTTTTAATCATTAGAAAAAACTTGAAATATTCCAAAATCTCTTCAAATCTTTGAAATCCTTGGAAATTTCTCAATTCTTGTAAATAAATTCTCCTCGATTTCAATAAAATATTATAAAATAATTGGAAATCCAGTGAAATTACCTTAAATCTGATGATATGCCTTGAAATATTTGAAGTTCTATGAAATCCTTTGAGATCCTGGAAAATTTATTAAAATAGTAATTTTAAAAATTGTGAAAAAACTTTCTTTTAGTGCGTATTTTTTTACAAAGTGATAAAAATAAAATAAAAATACTAATCTAATTACACCGATATGAAGTTTATTGAAATCTATTTTTCTAAAATTACTAACTTGAATGTTATATAAATATATACTATAATTTTTGAAACATGGATTTCCGATCAAGTTAATTTGCTAAAAATATTACTTAATAGTATCGATCCCCCCAAAATAACAAAACGTAAACACCCCCCCCCCCCCCCCCCAACTGTTACCTAATTTATAAATGGTCCTCAGTCAGACCAATTTTTTTATTGTGAATTTATGTTAGTGAAAAGATTTTTATAATATATTGTTTCACGAATGCATATATTGAAAACTAGTTTATTTAGAGTTTATGCACTCAGAAAAATATTGAAACAAGCAAATTCTTTCTTTATAGGGTCAATCAAATATTTGATTCAAATAAATATTTCTTTTTCAGCTAAATTTATTTGATTCAAACGGGCCATTGTTTAATTCAAACAAATTCTATCTTTGATATAGGGTCAAACAAACATTTTTCTGAGTGTAGTATAACATCAGATTTTACACAGATTGAAAGCAATTGTGCATTCTATTTAGAGAATACATCCTATAGTATACAAATGTAAATTTTAATTGTAGCAAAAAATAAATTCAGAATATAGTGCTGAATAAAAACCTGTTTGGATGCAAACAGAATTCTAATTAGCAGATTTGTTGGGGCGGAGCTATGCTGGCAAGGTGGGAAATCAGGACTCATGAGAGGCCAGGTAAATTTTATATAGTCGCATTCAGATTGGATGACTATATAGACCACAGAATACTTTGATGGCTAAATTATAAAATTTTGTATATAAAAAAATCTTAGATTTACCCTGATATAAGGAATGTGACTAAAGTATGTTACTGAATAAGCAAATTGTATTTAAATTTATACATTTAAACACGTTCAAATATTTTAATCGTTCCGAATGCTTCTTTTATTGGGAATATTTTTGCGGATATTTCTGATATTGTATACGAATTTTTACATTTTCTGGAGAGGAAGCCTAGAATTTGTGTGGTATCCGAATTCCTGAGAAAACAAGTTGTATAAACTTCATTTTTTATGAGCATAGAATGACTAAGTTGTCATGTAATTAATACTGGATTATACGACACACTGAATACCGCGAAATAATTAGTTTCTCTTCTTGCGAAAATGATCATGAGAAAATCTTTTTCACATTTAAAAAAAATCGAGTCGGAATATGTATAGACAATTTTGTGAGTTTATTATAAATAATGTTTTTTTCAGTCCTTGTAAACATATAAATGTGTAAGAATAGTACAGTTCGTATCTAAAATAAAATAAATATTTATTTATATGTGAAAGTAACTTTATTAAAGGATAAGTAATTTCTTAATTATTTAATATTTTTAATTTAGAAAGCCTTGACAAACAATATATGACAAGATATTCTTAAATATTTTATCACGATTGAATAATTAAATAAATAATACTAAAAACATAATTATTAATTTTTTAAGTTTGTTCCTAAAGTCCGTTAATTTTAATGATAATTAAACCAAAATTTGATTTTATCTTCATATACTTAAACTTCAGTGCATATTTATCATATTAGTATTTAAAAAAAAAAGATATTTTCAAGGTATTGTAAAAACAGGCAGGAAAGAAGGAAGTTTTTTTACGAAAATAGGGAAATATATTCTTTTAACTGAAATTAATGTGGGTACTATATTAAATGATTTTTCAACCAAATAGTGAAATTTTCAAATGAAGAAGATCAGTTTTCAACCAAAAATGGAATGGTTCAATTTTTAATTTAAAAAAAGACCATGGCTACGGCTACCGACATTTCGGTGCAAACAGCAGGATTTTTTGGTACTCTTAGACACATCCTTAAAAAAAATAATTTGTCTCCAAAAACAAAACAAAAAATAGATTAAAAAAAAAGGTTAGATATTCAACAAAATCATGACTTTTCAACTGAAATCATGAATCTTTATGCTGCGGAATAGTTGAATTTTCAACCAAAAAGATTAATTTTCTACCAAAGGTGATACGAATTTTCAACAAAATATATAAATTTTCAACTAAAAAAGATAAATTTTCAACCTAAAATGGAATAATTAAATTTCCAGTTGAAAAAAAATTATTTCAAGAAAAAAAAATTGTCAACCAAAATTATGAACCTTCTACGGGAATAGTTGAATTTTATACCAGAAAGATGAATTTTCAATTAAAATATTGAAACTTTACCTGGAATAATTTAATTCAAATGGATTAGTTAATTTTTCCGTTAAAAAAAAAATTTCCAACAAAACAATTAAAGTTTCAAATAAAACAGTTGAATTTTCAGTTTAAAAAATTAATTTTTAACCCCAGAAAAAAAATAATTTTCAACAAAACAGTTCAATTTTCGGCAAACAAAAAAAAATGACTTTTTGACAACATAGTTGAATTGTTAACACAAAAAGACCCATTTTCAACCAAAAAAATAACTTTTAAACAAAATTGTTAAATTTCCTACAACGTAGAAAACCCGATAAAGACGAATTTTCAACAAAATACATGTATTTTCAACTAAAAAAGAGCAATTTTGAACCAAAAGTGAAATCAAAAAGTTCAATTTTTAACTGAAATGTTAAATCCTTAACTGGAATAATTGAATTTTCAACCAAGCAGTTAAATTTTCAACTAAAAAAAATGTTGGTACCTAAAATCAAATAGTTAAATTTTTAGTAAAAGCGAATTAATTTTGAACAAAATAGTTAAAGTTTCAACTGGAATAATTAAATTTTCAGTTGAGATAATTAATTTTTAACAACAACAAAAATACAGTAAAAAAAATATTTAACCAAAGAGATTAATTTTCAACTAGAATGATAAATCTTCATCCTAAAAAATGAATTTCTCATAAAAAAGTTGAATTTTCTACCAAGTAGTTGATACTTTAACCAACAAATTTCATTTTAAATAAAAAATAGTTGAATTCAAACAAAAGAAGGTTCTCAAAGTCATTTTTTTAAATGCAAGATTTTACGATCGAGCTGATGTATTTGAGATTTTTTTTTTACTTTGGGAGCCTTACTTTTTCAACTAATACACAAAAACTAAAAAAATAATTTAAAAAATTCAAAATGGCAGCTGGAAACAAACAAAAATATCACATGCTCCTTTGCTATATATTGCATTGTTTAAAAAAAATTTATTTGATGAAAAAAATTATTCAAGGTGTAAGAAATGGTCAAGTGCCTATAAAAACTGATAGGATGCCTTTCTTATGCAAGCAGAAACTGTAGATTAATGAGAAAAAATAAAAAAGATGGGGCTTTCCAGAACATCTTGTTTATTTTTTTTCATCGAATTTTTAAAACATAAAAAGGAGATTTTCAAGAAAATCCCATCTTTTCATTCTTTCCAATATGTTTGAAAAGTTTCTGCTTATATAAAAAAGGCATCCTATCAGTTTTTTATTTTTTCTCGTAAGCCACACGAGCTACCGCAAAAAAATAAAAGTTTATTTTTGTAGAAATTTTCGAGATGTTTCAATTTTGATGTGAATATTCTTTTGTAACTTTCGTTGTTTCCGAGAAAAATGCAAAAATTTAATTTTCTCAAAATAATGTTGTTCAATGTGAAGGAGTGGTTTATCAAAAACAAAACTCGCGAGATATGTAGTACATATTGCGAATTATTTGAAAAACAAATAAATAAATGTTCAAAGCAGTGTTTTTAAGAAAATCTACTTTCAAGATTAAAGAAAAGAAAGTACATCCGGAATACCTACTCTCATTTAGAAAATACTGCATTTTGAAAAAAATTTCTTTCAATTTTTGAGAATTTGCAGGTTAACTTCAAATGACTTTAACAAATCAAAAAATTTTCTAATTAAGCTGTAAACTATGGTTTCCCTTATTTTCACCATAGAATGATATATCCCAATACCAAATCAGTCTAACGCCATGGCGTATATTTTTCTTGAAATTTCGTCTAATATAAAACTACCTTTACAAATAAAAAATATTTAATTTAATTTTATATTACAATTTTTGAAAGAGATTAAGTACGCTCTCGAAAAAATTTCACGAACTTAAAAAAAATTAACTGACATTTCTAGGGTTTTCCAGGTACATACAAATTCCCTGAAATTTCCCTGAAATAAAAACTATGATTTTCTTTCAATACACATATTTTCCCTTGAGTACCACACCGAGAAAAATTTTTGTTTGTTTCAAACAGACAAATTTGTATGAATGCAAAGAAACAATGTGTTTGAGTTTATCAAAAGGATTTGTTTGATTTCAACAAAGTTTGTGCAAATAAAATAAAAGTGGTTTAACTTAAACAAAATTTGTTTAGTTTAAATACAAGTTTTTATTCAATCTACCAAAGTGTATTCAAACACATTTTTTTTTTTTTTTTTTTTGTATCAACAATTTTTCTCCGTGCATGATGTGATTTTAATATTTTTTTAAGGTGTAATAAACTCTCTTGACGAAGCTCATTGATATTCTCATTGAACTCATAAGACGCTCACATGTGCATGAATATTGTCGGCATTCACTTTCTGTCGGCCGTTATTATGTATGCAGCATGCACTCGATGAAACACGATAAACGCACTATAACGATCAGTCTACAAGCTAGAGTAGCTAATGACTCCTCTGCACGAGTACTTGCGTGACGTCACGTCACTAGCCTCAAGCTTTTTCAAAGAGCACGTTCCCATTGATCATCGAGCATTCACCCATTGCATATCGATGTATGACTAATTTTTATCAATTTAAATAAATGAACAGAATATTTTAATAATAACAGCACAGGACAAACTAGGGGTTCATTAAAGTTGCAACTTAAATAAAAGTTGGTATCTTTCAGAACTTGAACTCTAATATAAACCTGTTGAGACCCAAAATGGTTCATTTGGAGAACACTTGAATGGAACAACATGAAGGCGCCTTCACATACCAACTGCTTTCAAAATCTAAACTAAGCCTAAACTAGACTAAAGTTGCGGCTCAAATAAAAGTTGGTATCTTTTAGAACTTGAACTCCAATAGAAACCTGTGGAGACCAAAAAGGGTTCCTTTGGAGACCCAAAAGGGTTCCTTTGGAGAATACTTGAATGTAACAATATGAAGGCGCATTCACAAACCAACTGCTTGCAAAATCTAATCTAAGCCTAAATTAGA
Source organism: Andricus grossulariae (assembly GCA_011634705.1). NCBI lineage: Eukaryota > Metazoa > Arthropoda > Insecta > Hymenoptera > Cynipidae > Andricus > Andricus grossulariae. The sequence continues at coordinate 44,314 of JAABKJ010000167.1, forward strand.
CTAAAGTTGCGGCTTAAATAAAAGTTGGTATCTTTTAGAACCTCCACTCCAATAGAAACCTATGGAGACCAAAAAGGGTTGCTTTGGAAACCCAAAAGGGTTCCTTTAGAGAATACTTGAATGGAACAACATGAAGGCGCATTCAAAAACCAAATGCTTGCAAAATCTAATCTGAGCCTAAACTAGACTGAAGTTACGGCTTAAATAAAAGTTGGTATCTTTTAGAACTTGAAGTCTAATATAAATCTGTGGAGACCAAAAAGGGTTGCTTTGGAGACCTAAAAGGGTTCTTTTGGAGAATACTTGAATGGAACAACATGAAGGCGCATTCAAAAACTAACTGCTTGCAAAATCTAAACTAAACCTAAACGAGACTAAAAATAAAAGTTGGTATCTTTTAGAACTTGAACTCCAATAGAAACCTGTGGAGACCCAAAAGGGTTCCTTTGGAAAACACTTGAATAGAACAACATGAAGGCGTATTCACAAACCAACTGGTTGCAAAATCTAAACTAAACCTAAACTAAAGTTAAGGCTTAAATAAAAGTTGGTATCTTTTAGAACTTGAACTCCAATAGAAACCTGTGGAGACCCAAAAGGGTTCCTTTGGAGAACACTTGAGTGGAACAACATGAAGGCACCTTCATCTAAACTAAGCCTAAACTAGACTAAAGTTGCGGCTTAAGTAAAAGTTGGTATCTTTTAGAACTTGAAATACAATAGAAACCTGTAGGGACCCAAAACGGGTCCTTTGGAGAACACTTGAATAGAACAACGTGAAGGCGCCTTCACATACCAACTGTTTGCAAAATCTAAACTAAGCTTAAATTAGACTAAAGTTGCGGCTTAAATAAAAGTTGGTATCTTTTAGAACTTGAAGTCTAATATAAACCTGTGGAGACCCAAAAGGGTTCCTTTGGAGAACACGGAAGAGAACAACATAAAGGCGCATTTACAATCCAACTGATTGCAAAATCTAAACTAAGCCTAAACTAGACTAGACTAAAGTTGCGGCTTAAATAAAAGTTGGTATCTTTTAGAACTTGAAATACAATAGAAAGTTGGTATTTTTTAGAACTTGAACTCCAATAGAAACCTGTGGAGACCCAAAAAGGTTCCTATGGAGACTTCAATAAGAACAACATGAAGGCTCATTCACGAACAAACTGCTTGCAAAATCTAAATTAACATCAAAAACTAGACTAAAGTTGCAGCTTAAATAAAAGTTGGTATCTTTTAGAACTTGAACTCCAATAGAAACTTGTGGAGAACCGACAGGGTTCCTTTGGAGAACACTTGAATAGAACAACATGAAGGCGCATTCACAAACCAACTGCTTGCCAAATCTAAACTAAGCCTAAACTAGAATAAAAATAAAAGTTTGTATTTTTTAGAACTTGAACTCCAATAGAAACCTGTCAAGACCCAAAAGGGTTCCTCTGGAGAACACTCGAATAGAACAAAATGAAGGAGCATTTTCAAACCAAACGCTTGCAAAATTTAAACTAAGCCTAAACTAGACTCAAGCGAATTTTCGACCAAAAAGGATTACTTGTTAACAAAATTGTTGAATTTAAAAAAAAAATAGATACACTTTTAACCAAATAGTTAAATTTTCAACTAAAATGATGCATCTCAAACAAAACAAAATGAGTTTTAACAACACTGTTCAACTTTTAACCAAATAGTTATATTTTCTATAAAAAAAATGAATTTTCAACCAAGAAAATTAATTTTTACCAAAAAAGACCAATTTTCAACAACAAAAAAATGAATTTTCAACCAAAAATGTCAACTGTCAACCAAATAGTTGAATTCTTGATCCAAAAAATACGAATTTTCAACAAAGCTTTCTGAACAAACGATAAACTTTCAACCAAAAATAGGTGAATTATCAGCTAAAAAATCAAATTAAAAAAAAAACAATTATATCTAAACAAATTAGTTAAATTATCAAGCAAAAAAGACGAATTTTCAAAAAAACAATTGAATCCTCAACCAAATAACGAATTTTTAACAAAACTGTTAATTTTCCAACCAAAAAATATACTTTTGAACGAAATTGTTACATTTTCTACGAAGGAGCCGAAAAACACGAATTATCAACAAATACATGAATTCTCAACCAAATACTTTTGAATTTTCAACTTCAAAAAATAAATTTTTAAACAAAAATCGAATAGTTACATTTTCGATTTAAAAATGATTTTTTTTATTCAAATATCAATTTTTTAACACAATAGTTAAATTTTCGACCAAAGAGATGAATTTTCAACCAAAATTGACTTTTTAACCAAATTGTTGAATTTCCTACAAAGAAGATTTACTTTTCACTAAATATTTGAATTTTCAACAAAAATCATCATGGATTTTCTACTAAGAAGATTAATCTGCTACCGAAAAAGACCAATTTTCAACAAAATACATGAATTTGCAATTAAAAAATAAAATTTAAAACAAAAATGGAGTAGTTAAATTTTTCGTTAATAAAATTAAATTTCAAGAAAAAAACAACAAATTTTCAACAAAATAGTTGAGAATAATCTAGATTGAAAGTGGATTATTCTGCATTATAGGTGGCTCACAAGTGGATTACGCTGGATTATTCCAGATAGCACATGTATTACGCTGCATTCGAACTAAATTACATTTATTGAAAATTATATTATAAATTACAGTTATGCTACTAAGGATTGATTGGGTATTTATAGGAAAGGGAAAGTAGATAGAATTAGAATATGAAAATTTCCATGATTGACAGTTTTGCTAATAGTTCCTGTTACTTTGATTTTTTAATTTTATAATATTGCATTTTCAAATTCATATATTCAAAACGCAAGTAAATTTAAAAATAAATTTTTCAAAACTTTATATTAAAAGCCTTGATAGACAGTTTCGAATATAATAATTTGAGATGTAAATATAAAGTAATGTGAAATTGAAAAGCTTAAAAATGTCACATTTTTATTTGAAGATTTAAACAAATAAATCATTTCAAATTAAAAAGTATGCGATTGATAAATTTCAAGAATTAATAATAATTCTGAAAGAAGTGTTAAAAATAATACAATATGAAAATAAAAAATAAACAATTGTCTTTAAAATCAAAGTAGACAAAAATAAAACTAACTGAAATTGATACCCCAGTAAATGAAGAATTTCGATAATTTGAAATGGCTGTAATTTTAAAGTATTGAATTTTCATGTTGAACGCCATATTATTAATTTTTCCCTTTCATAAGTCTTAATTTTCCAATTAAAATGTAATTGCTTAAATTGTGGAAAGTATATTTAACAGTTTAAAAATCAGTAAGTTTTAGGTGATTTAAATTTACTTCTAATACCTTAATTTTTTAAGGGCTTCAGTGTAAAAAAGTTTTTATATCACAACTTTTGGTGACTAAAATTTTTTCAGTTTTGAATGAAGTTTGCGCTCGTTTGAGTTTTCACGTTCCGGAGTAGAAATTTTTTCATTCGTATATGATTCATATTTAAAATTAATATTTATTTTGAACGTTTTTTTTTAGAATAATTAAATTCATTTTTTGATTTTAGAAAAAATTTGTTTAATCAGCTTTAATATTAAATTATAATTTTCTTATATAATAACAATTAAAAATTTTACAATCTTTGATTTTGAAAGATTCAATTTAGTTTTCAATTTCAAATTGTCAAATAATTATCGCTTTAAATTTTAAATTATTCAAATTTAAAAGTTTTCAATGTTCGATTATTTACTTTTGAAAGCTTTTAATTCAAAATTACACAGATTCAATCCGTTTGAATTTTAAATGATCCAATTTTCAATCTCCAAACATCAAATCTTAAAATATTCAATTTTGAACGTTTTGAAATTGTCCTATTTCCAAAATTGCAGTCTAAAGTCATTCAATTTTGTGATTCTTCAATTAAAATAAAAATTGGTTTATTTTTAGCGCTTCAAATTAGAAATGATACAATTCACCTTTTTTCTAATTAAATTGTGCAAAATCGTTCTACATATATATTTTTTTAATTTCAAACGCTTTCAATTCAAAATTAGAAATTATTAATCATTGTTCTAAAAATGTTAAAAAAAATTTAAAAATTGATTCAATAAACGGATTTTCACATTGTTTATATTTTTAATTCATTATTTTAATTGATTAATTATTTGTAATGTTGGGACATAAAAATCCAGAGACGTGAACGCTCAATTTGCGAGCGTATATTTACTGCTTACGTTATAATAAAACGTGTCTGGATTTTACTTTATCAGACACCAAAATTTCCTTATCCTACGTATTTTATATGACTCAAAGTTAATAGATTTCTTGCAAAAAGGATTGCTGATGCTTATCGACTTCCGCAATTGATCATATATGTAAACAAAACTGTGGGTTTCGCACAGAGAGTATATTTTTTCTAAACCGGTAGAAATCACGAATATTTACCGGGAGATAATGTGTGTGTGTGTTTGTGTGTGTGAAATATATAACCAAGTTTTAATCAAATCATAAACGTCGTCTCAACTTTCTTGACTATACCTCTTTACAATCCTGGAGAATGAGGGTGTTAGGGGGGGGGGGGGCTAAGCCACCTACATTTTTAGGACTACACCACTGCAGAAAAGTCCCACATAATTCATTAAAAAAATTTACTAGTCTTGAATTATTTTCGGGACAAAAGTACTCATTTTTTTAGGAGATATTTTTTAGGATAAAAGTAAAAAAGAAAGTATTATTATTATTATTCAGGACTTATAAATTAAAAAAAAAATTTAATGATTCTTTTCCAGAACTTTTGTTAATAAAACGTCCTACTAAAAAATAAATAAATGAAATACAACTTTTCTAGTACCTTTACCCTATGAATTAGTAAGAACATGTACAAATTTAAGAAAAATTAGGTAGGACTTTTTCGGAACATTTTTCCTAAAAAGGTCCTGGTGAAACGGGAACTATTTTGAACTTTTTTGTTACTTTAGTCCTATTTCAGCAGTACTTTCTTGGACAATGAGGCTTTTTTTTACTCGGGAAATGTTATAGTTTTACGTAATAGTTCATGATTTTTTTTATGATTTCTACCATTAAAAAAATTATTTTTTAAAGTTGGATATACTTAGCTCGTTTGAAATTTATTCACGGCGATATAAAGAAGCCCGACAAAAATAAGTTATTAAATAAACAATGATTATATGTTTAATCTAAAATGGTTCTCACATTCAAGAATATATTCTTTTTTAAAAATGCCATTATTAATAATAAAATCGTGATTAAATTGAACGAAATAAAGTTAAATCTACTTATAAATTCCTATATAAATTAATTCGCCTTTCAAGATGAAAAAAATACTAGATCGGAAATACTAGAAATCAGATATAAAAGACCTAAATCAGATCAATTTAGTTGAAATCCAAGACTAAATTTAATATCAACCATTTTATAAGGTACAATAATTTTACTTTTTTTCTTTACTGTGTTCACTTCTAATAAATTTTTCTAATCGAGACGAATTTTTCCGCATTATAAAAAAGGTTAAATTATTAAAAATGATAAAATATGAATAATTTAAATTGTGTGCCGCACGTTTTTGATAGCAATATAGATCTGAGGACGCCGCCATTGAAAACAGATGAAGCAAACTTGTCGCAGTCATATGGCGGCCATTCTCCAGACACCAGCTGCTAAAAATGGTCACCCAACACCTATTATAGACCTATACCTATAGTAATACATTCCCTAAATTCCCGCCCAAGTCTAAAAAAAAAATGCTGACTTTCCATAAAATATTCTGTATATAAACTTTACATACATATATGATACACATATTCTTTCTTATTTTTTTTTATTAATGCTGCTTTAAATAAATATCAACAGTTCGAAAAATGTGCACAGAAAATACTAGGGATTCAATTTTATTTCAGTGTACATTTTGACGCTGTTTCTTTGTTCAAAATGAAGCTTAGTTTTTTTGTACGGACAATACAATATTTTCTGGATCCAAAATCATTTTTCTTCTCGGAAGAAAATGTACTCGAATGAAGAAACTGAATTGTCTGTAATCAAGTACATTTTTTGAGACAAGAAAAATTATCTTGGATCAAGAAAATTTTGTATCGTCCGTATTACTTAAAACAACTATGGATTCAATTTTGTTTCAGTCATTATTTTATAATCAATGTAAAAACTAAAAAAGAATCAAATTGCTTTCAATATTTGCATGGCTCAACATGAAACAATTATGGTTCAAATTTGTTTCAGTACATTTTGACGCCTTTTCTTTGTTCAAAATGAAACTTTATTTTTTTTCTGTGGAGATTAATATTTTCTTGACTTATTTGTCGAATTCAGATCTTATTTGTTAGTGATACACACTGAGAAAAAAGATTACTTGAATTAAAGAAATGTAGTACTAAATATGTCCGATGAAATACATTTTTTAATCGAAAGATATTTTCTTATTTAAAAAAAACTATGCTTTTCAAATGAAAAGATCATTTTTATTATAAATAAATTTCTTTCGATCAAAAAAATATTTGATTGGACGTATTTATTACTAGATTTCTTCGATTCAAGTAATATTTAGCTCAGTGCATAAATGAAGAAAGTGCAATAATTTGTATTGAAAACACTATATACGCGTTTTACTGCTCAAAATTGGTTGTGTAGCAAATATGAACCATGAAAGATAAAACTTAAAGGATAAAATTAAGGAAAGTACAAAACATGTATAAAGATTGTTTGTTGCTGCGTTAAAGTTCACGTTAAAGTTTCTATGAAGCTCTATAAACTTTTCAAATTACGTACATCAGAATGTTAGTTATAAAATAAAGTATAAATGATTATTACTATAAATCTCCAGTACTTTCTTGTTTTACACCCATATAGTAGAGAGTTGAATAACTTTGTTAGTTCGTATCGTGCATGGTTAATGTGCTTGTAAGTTAGGTTATAATGCCCAGAATAGAAACTCGTATTTACGTGACATTTCCAAGGAAGCTCTCATTTTTTTCAGTGTCAACCTGTTCCGCCAATTATAAAGTTCTTCGAACGGAGTTAACTATATTTGTATTATAATTAGGATTTGCAACTTGTAAAAAATGCTAAATTATTGTCAGCAGTTTTTGCTCGAGTTTATAATCAATGTCAGGACTGTTTCCTTTATCAAACAAGTTGGTCACTACTCTATAAATTTGAATCAGTTAGAATGATAAATTTCAATAAGTGACTGAATTCTAGCTATGAATCAGTTATTTTTAGGTTATGTTGACGCATACGTAAAATAGCTGATTGCTATTGCTAAGGTCCAATAATTGAAATTAGTAAAAATGATTTTAACTGATTCAAATAATGCGGATTCGACGACAGAACTTTCACTAATTAAAAAATTAATTTCGAATTATCTAAACTTTAACTTGGTTTAATTGAATAATTCATTTAGAATGGTTTCATCAGTAGCTATCACTAAAGAAATCAGTAATTTATTAAAATAGGGTATTTAATGACGAATTTTAATTTAATAATAATTTTACTATTTTATCATAGCAGACAAATCAGTCACTTCTATTGACTGAAAATCAGTCATTCCAAGTGCTTCTTCAAGTGTGTAGCAATTACTAATATAATCAGTCAAATTTTAACTGATTTAAATTTAGAATGTATATATATATATATATATATATATGATTGTCTGACTGAACAAATGTAATTATTTATAATCAAACTTATTATTGTGATATTGTGAATCTTATCATGGAAAAAAAATATTGGGCAATCGGACGATTCCATATCTCTCTTAGACTCAGTGGGCCATGGTCAGATACAAACTGACATTTATTTTGGAAGTAATTTATAAAGGTTTCTGAGACCCCAGTATAATTTCGTAATTCTCCCGCATATGGTACACAATTTCCAAGTATTTTATGGGACGTGGCTACACGTGTACCGAAAATTCGGTACAAATAACCGGATCCTTTCAGTACAAATAGCGGGAGCTGAAAAAGGAACTATTTGTACTGAAATTTCTGTACAAATAGCCCCTTTTCCAGGTCTATACGTAGCGAAAAATTTAGGCTATTCGTACCGAAATTTTGGTATACGTAGCAATGGTCTTTCCATAAATATGAAATTAAAATAAAAATTTTCGAACAAACATTTTATTAAGCGTTTATAGAATCATAAAAACATTTTTCATTTGAAAAAAGTTTTGTTTGTTCAAGAAAAAGTTAGTAGGAACAAGGTATAAAATTGTGTTACATTAAGGAGATTCGCTTGTCCACAAAAAATAAAATTATTTCAGCTTATTTCAAGGTTATTTTTAGGTTAGAATTTTTATGTCATATTTTTTTTTATAGCACAGAACTAGAAAATTAAAAAAATTGTGCTTGATAACTTTTTAAAGTATGCCCGTTTTAGCTTCGATTATCAGTTTAAAATATGGTCTAATTTTTCTTGGATATCTCTTTGGATTATACTATGATAAAACCTACACATTTTGTGTATGAAATTAAAGTAAAAATACTAGTTTTACTCATAAAAAATAGGATAAAAAGGATTTTTATAGATGAATTCAGAGTTACAAGTATAAATGAAAATCCCATTCTGTTACCAGTGCATGAAATTTACGTCACACCTGTAAATTAAAAGTGCTCATTTTAAGGAATTTTCTAAGAATAAACACACTACAAAAAATGTTTTTTTGAATCAATAACAATTTTCTGTTTAATATCACATCATTGAAAGAAAAAAATTCTTTATTGGAATGAACAATAAAACATTTATTTTATTTTATTCAATTAAAAATATCTACCGTACTGATCCAAAGAAATATTTTTTTTTCATACAATTTGTTTGATTTAGAGAAAGGTTTTGCTTGAATTAAATATAATTCAGTTTATACAAATATTTTTTTTAATCAAACAAAAAATATAATCTGCAAATGCCGATACTGTAGTTCCTTTTGAAGGCTTAGAAGGGTGTCTACACAATAAGAAATTGATTGGTATCTAAAAAAGATGTAATTTTAGTCTATGTAAGTTAAAATTGTGATATATATATAATAATCCACCTTTAGAAATTTTCAAATTCTTAACAGGTTCAAAAATGTGTTCACGAAATAACCTATACATTGGAAAAGTGTACCTAGCGCATAGTGAACAACCCGATTTCTTTAAAAATTCCAAACATAACCTTCAATTTTTCACGTTACCAAAACAAGCAAGCCATGAAGCGTCCACTTGAAATATTCCATTACGTATTAAAACTGGTGAAACTCATCGACCTTTATTTACTACTTCACAACATATCCACTATAACCGGTGAAGGTACTTCAACCTACTCACCATAATCCATGAACCTCGTGAACAAAGTGCTCCCTCTCTCCAAGCAGTCAACAAGAATAAACATGCACATAATTTACACGACACTCCCGCTCTCAAAATTGAACCTAACCTTTTTTTACGTATAACAATCGAAAAACGTTTTTTCAAGGGAGAAAAAGACTACACTGCCAAACGAACATAACCTCTTTATCTCTCACCGTTCCACTGAAAAGATCGAGAATCAAGTGTTTTTCATTGTTCGAGGATAAAGAATACAAATTTTTAATAATACTGGAAGACGTTCTTGGCTCCCGGAAAGAGAAATTCGCCTAATAGAGACGAGGCAATTACGAAAAATGTCAGATAATTCTATTTTACACAATTTAAGAATAAGTTAGTGAATTAAATATGACACCTAATAGAAATTGAAATATGATACATAATAGAAAGTGAAATATGATACCTAGAATATGAAATGATGCCACTTTTTCTGTTATAGCCATCCGCATATTAAATTTAATACACATGTTTATTAAATTCGCTACACCAATTAATGTTTTTTTTTCTTCTTATTTTTGCAGTAGCGGTAGTGCATATTTGCTCTACACACATGTGTGTCAAACCTCGTACAGATTAGAGACCGGCGAAACGAACGTAACCTCTTCATTTCTCACCCTTCCACTGAAAAGATCCCTAATCAAGTGTTTTTGTTGATTCGAGGATAGAGAATACAAACAATTTTTTTAATACTGTAAAATGTTCTTGCCTCCCGGAAACTAAAATTTGCCTAATAGAAATGAGGTATCATATGACGAGAAAAGGAAAATAATTCCATTTTACACAAGTTAAGAATAAGTTTAGAGGTACTTTTCGATTTTAAATAATGAAATATGATACCTTCTTGCAGAACATGAATTAAACCAGCACTGTAAAATCAAAGTATTATTTCAGGGCTAATTTCAGATATTAGAATAAGACTCAGCAAAATAGTCCCGAGTGGCACTAAAATGACACCACAGGTGGAAACCCAGATTCATTTGTTTTACATTGAAAATAACAGCATGAAGTTATCCTATTCAAAAACAGGACACGCAAAAAATGATACCATAAAAAAAAGATCTCTAGTTTCTACAATGGGATTTAAAGTAGAAATAAACAGACCTAACCTACAATCGACTGTACTTACATTACAGTTTTATCATTTAGAGCAAATTGTGAAAAAAGTTCCACTCGTAGGTTGCACTTTAATTATAAATTAATGATTCAGTCATCGAATTCTAGATTATTATTTTAATTGCGAATGGTCAAGATGTCATTAAATGAAAGCACTTTTTTCTGTTATACCGATCCCTATATTAAATTTAATACACGTGTTTATTAAATTTACTGTTTTTTTTTTAATGTTTTCAGTCGATTTTCTTTACACAAATGTATGTTAAACCACATACAGATTTTTCTAACACATAGGCCGCCAAACGAATATAACAACTTTATCTCCCACCATTCCACTGAAAAGATCGAGAATCAAGTGTTTCCCTTGATTCGAAGATAAAGAATACAAATAACTTTTTTTTTAATACTGCAAGATATTCTTGCCTCCCGGAAACCGAAATTCGCCTAATATATACGAGGCAATTGTCAGAAAAGTCAATTCCATTTTACCCAATTTAAGAAGTAGTTTTCGATTCTAAATAATGAAATATGATACCTTCTTCCAGAACATACATTAAACCGGATTTAAAGTCGAAATAAACAAGAGACCTAACCTACAATCAACTGTACTCACATGAAAATATTATGATCCGTAGGTTGCACTTCAATCATAAGTAAATGTCTATTACATTCACTGCACCAATACATGTGTTTTTATGTTTTCAATAGCGGTAGCATATTTGCTTCACACACACGTATGTCACGCCTCATACTGATTTTTCTAACACGCCACCAAAGGAACATAACCTCTTTAACACTCACCGTTCCACTTTGAAATATGATCCTTTGTTTTCTTACATGTATCACCGAAAAAGATCCGAGAGTCGAGCGTTTCTCTCGATTCGAGAATAAAGAATACTGATCTTCTCAAGAATGTCCTTGCCTCCCGGAAACCGAAATTCGCGCAATCGATACGAGGTACATACGAGAAAAGCCCGCAACTCGCGGAGAGAAGAATTATTATTTATTAATAATTATTTATCCATAAATTTGGTGTACAATAGAAAAAAGACGGTTAATAAGTTACAGCGACATCGCGGACCGGGCGACCATGTGCTTCCTGTGACAAGGGAACTTGCGTTTCCACTGCGCGTGCGTTTCTAAAGTCTGACCCCTACGTCATTCTTCCCTACGTCGTTCCCCCTCGTGCTGCGCGGTTACATGAGAGATGGATACGACATAAAACCCCGTGCAGAGTCAACTGTTACAACCCCCGCGTAGGTGGAGAGAATGAGAGAGGGAATTCGCGGAAACTTTAGAGAGGACACTGTATACTGAACTAGGAGGAGGTTATGGTCGCTTCGTCGAATCATAGGGGTGCACGACGATACGAGAATTTCAAATGTTTGAGGTGATCCTGAACAATTCTACCATCTGTCCCAGAAATTTCGATACCTCCATTTATGTACAGATTATAGAGAAAATCTCAGCAGAAAAAAATTCTAAAGATATGGGACAAAGTACATGATCCAGATGAAGGTTTTCCCTATACTGATACAGAGTTTTGCAAATTTTCAGTTGATTAGCAATTATTTTCTGATGAGTGATAGGTTAGGAAGTACCATTATCTCACGATCATTTTAGAATACTCGACTTTGAATCGTTATTGGTAACTGAAAATTAATTGCAAAAAATGCATTAATTTCTTTAATCCTTTATGTGCACAATGGTAAATTTTAGAGTCAGAAGTAATCATTTGTTATTAAGTCAATAACAAAAGAGTAGTGAGGTGTCATCTCGGAAACTAAATAACGAACGAAGATAAGGTACTTATCATGAAACATGTCCCAATTATGAAACAGTTTGAGTAAAAATTCGATTAATAAATAATTTTTTTAAAAGTTTGAGTACAAATTATTATATTAATAAGTATTAAAGTTAGGCTTTTCATCTATATACAAAGCAATTATGGTTTTAAAGTTTCAAATACTAAAAAATAATTTTAATTGTCTAACCTCCAAACTCGGGATTCACAAATTTCGATTATTTCATATGTGTAGTAGATCAAATGACAGCTTAAGGTTTATGGATTTGAGATTACTGCAGTTTTATTTTATTTGGATACAACTTTATTAGATAATTAGCTGTTTTATAATACGTACACCTTTTTTTAATAATGTCCGTATTTATGGAACGGAGAAACATGGGTGTTTCACATCGACGGACACGTTTTCAACGCTTTTGCTCCTATTTATGAAACAGAGGTACATTTGCAATCAAATGTGTTATTTATTATATTAATATAGCTTATGTTATGTTATTTTTATATAATAGTTGAACAAATTAATTTTCAATAAAAAAAACGGATTTTCAACAAAATAGTTCAATTTTCGACCAAAGTGATAAATTTTCAAATAAAATGATGAATCTTCAACTGGGATGGTGGAATTTTCAACCAAAAAGATGAATATTCAACCATGAAGATTAATTTTCTACAAAAAAAATACAACTGAAAATGATACATTTTTAACCAATAGTTGCATTTTACAAAACAAAGGAGATGAATTTTCAACAAAAAATGAAATTGTTAAATGGTAAGTCAAACAAATGAATTTTCAACAACAACAAAAAACGGATTTTCAACGAAAGAGTTAAATTTTTAACCAATGTGATGAATTTTCAACTAAAATGATGAATCTTGAACTGGAATAGTTGAATCTTATACCATAAAGATACACAAATTTTCCACCAAATAGTTATATTTTTGAATAGAAAAGATCAATTCTCAACCAAATAGTTAAATTTTCACCCAAAAAGAATATATTTTCAATCAAAAAAAAAAATAAATAAATTTTCTGCTTCAAAAATCTAGTTTTCGACAAACAAACAAAAAACGAATTTTCAACAAAAAAGTTAAATTTTCAACTGGAATAGTTAAATTTTTAGTTAGAAAAATTGATTTTCAACAAGGTAGTATTCTCAACTAAAAAAGATGAATTCTCAACGAACAATATAATATAATTGTAATTTCAACCAAAAAAGATTTTAATTTTAAATAAAAAAAAATATAATTCAAAAAAGACAAATTTTCAAAAAAAGCTGTTGAGTTCTCAATTAAAAACTACTTTTCAGTCAACAGAGAAAACATACTTAAAACAAACTGTTGAAATTTCAAGCAAAAATATGAATTTTCAACCAAGAAGATTAATTTTCTACCAAAAAGGATGAATATTCAACAAAACAAAT